>VZUI01034781.1:0-129808 GCA_013401135.1 Cettia cetti | reverse complement strand
GGGGCCGAGCACCTGGCACGGCCCGGCCCGGCCCGGCACGGCACGGCACGGCGCAGGCAGGGGCCGGCGCCTGGGGCCCGCGGGGTGGGCGCGCTGCTGCCCCCGGCCCGACGGCTGGCTGTGTTGCAGGGAGGATGCCCGGTGGACAAGACGCACAGGAACCAGTGCCGAGCCTGCCGGCTGAAGAAGTGCCTGGAAGTCAACATGAACAAAGATGGTACCTGCTCCCCCTCTCCCGGGGCTGGGGTGGCGGGGCAGCAGGAGGGAGCTGCTCCGAACCGAGGAGCGCGGTGTCACCCCGGTGTCTCCTTGGCCCGGCCACTGATGACCCTCCCATCCATCCTGCGGCAGCTCTCAGACACTCCCCAGAAGAACCTCTCGGGCAGGGGGGCGCAGGGCTGACTTCAGAAAACTGCAGCGAGGGAGGGAAGGCCGGTCGAGCAGTGCGGGGCACCCAGTGCGGGTCCCCGAGGTGACCCCCTCGCCTCTCTTTGATGCCCCACAGCGGTGCAGCACGAGCGGGGCCCCCGGACGTCGACGATACGGAAGCAGGTGGCTCTCTACTTCCGCGGGCACAAGGAGGAGAGCGGCGGGGCCCCGCACTTCCCCGCCGCCGCCCTGCCGGCTCCCGCCTTCTTCACCGCCGTCTCCCAGCTGGAGCCCCATGGCCTGGAGCTGGCCGCTGTCACTGGCACGCCGGAGAGACAGGCTCTGGTGGGCCTGGCACAGCCCACCCCAAAGGTCAGCTACTGACTGCCCTGGCCCCCGGCGGGCTGCAAGCCTTGCTGCTGAGGTGCCTGCAAGCTGTCGCCTCCGTGCTGCCTCTGGGGTAGACGTGGCAGACGGCAAGGCTTGAAGCTTTGTGGGTTGTGGTGGGGGCTTTTACGACACCCCTTTAAGCTGTGAGGGTGTGAGGTGCAACGCCCTCTGGGGAAGGGGTATGCAGCAGGACCAACTGGTAACATGCTCCATACAAACCCTGTCTCTCATACATTTTTACACCTTGATGGATGCAGAAATGCTCCTCCTGCCTGGAGCCCATCCACAAGTCAGTTTTAAACCTTGTTTCACAAGGAATGCAATCCATGTGAACGAGTTTTCTTCAGCGAAATGCCAGTCTCCACAGTGGTGTAGTTCAGAAAGTACTTTGTGTACTGACCAAAGCCTGCAGCTTGTCCCCACAGACACAAAACCCCAACTTGGCTAAGCTGGCTCTCTGCACTTCTTGGTTGTGACATTTCCTAAGCAGCCCAGTGGAAGCACTGCTGCGGCCTCAACTGCACAGGAATTAGCTGCAAGGCAATGTTTTTCATTAGCCCATTTGCAATGGCATTTTGTGTCTTCACAGCATTTAGAAAATCACAGAAGAAACTGCTTAAATAGTTCTGCATTTTTGGAGCTGGTAGGTAGCTTGTCAGAACCCATTACAGATGTGGTCACAACATATAGTTTTATGTGGCAATTTTGAAAAACGCTGAATCAGAAATTATTTGGCAAGAAAATGTAGCACACACTTGAAAACATAACTCCATTCAAACCCTACACAGCCTCTAGATAGTTATGCTTAGTTCTATGCATCTACTTACAACCTGTTGCAGTCAGGGAGCAAGATAAAGGTTTAAGCTAAACGAATATTTAGTGCTTTGCTGAGCAGGACCGGAATGCTAAATCAGCTTCTGAAGCAAGGTTACAAACTACAGGTTGTTAATCAAATTTTTATTTGTCTAACTCTGCTATCAGAGGTGTGCTATTGTGTAACAGAGTAAAGCATGACACATAATTTCGGTAGAGTTTTTCCCCTCCGATGTAATGATTTCATTCTCCTTTCAACCTCCTGCTCTGACCAGTTTCTTTAGTACAGCTCATCCACATGGACAAGCAGCAAGGAGCAGCTTGGAGTCGGCCCACTGCAAGCAATGCCCTCTGCTTGCAGAACACGAGAGTGCACACTTTCTGTTGGACACAAGCAGGAACACTGAATGTAGGGGAGAGGAAAACCAGGCTGCCTTGGTGACACTGTATGAAATGGCTTTATCTTCTCTTTGACTTTAGTACCCACATGAAGTCAACGGTACCCCTATGTATCTCTATGAAGTGGCCACTGAATCCGTCTGCGAGTCAGCAGCCAGGCTTCTGTTCATGAGCATCAAGTGGGCCAAGAGTGTCCCAGCCTTCTCCACCTTGTCCTTACAAGACCAGGTAAGGCACTGGCAGTGGGAGTGGCATCAGCCTGGCCTGCCTGTTAAAGAAGGCTCAGACTTCACATTGGGCTGTGAACTTCCAGACCTAGACCTTGAAATCCATAATGGACTTCAGCAGCTCTGAAGTTCAGTGCAGAGTTTCAGTCTGTCCCTGAAAACTAGGCAGTGATTTAGAAACTGCTTTCCTCCAACTTCTATCTCATGAAGCAAGTGAAAATCAAGCCAGGAAAAAGAAATCTAACATACAACTAATATTACAGCAGGACAAGTGCTAGAGGAGAAATCACCAGGCTGCAGAGCAAGCTTAGCATGTCCAAACTACTTCTCTATTTGTAGGAAAACTTTTCCTTCCATAAAATGGGGAATAGCATCTTACTTTGCAATTTTGGCATGAGAAATGCTTAGTTAAGTTTATGGTCTCAGGATATGACTGAGGTTGTTTCTGAAGACCGATTCTCCTCTCCTCTCCTCTCCTCTCCTCTCCTCTCCTCTCCTCTCCTCTCCTCTCCTCTCCTCACACAGCCAACATTTTTTCCTTATTCACCTTGGCTTACAATTCCATCAATATGGTGGAAGCAGTATTTGGCCAGCCCCCAATATTTTTTACCTTTAATTAAAATCTTCCCTAATATGTTTTGTTTTCCTCTATGATGATTTGTCTTTGCCTCACGTAAATCATAGGTGAACCATACAAGATGAAACAATTTCTTAATGACTTGATTCTTGATGAGGACTCAGTGTGCTTTGTATAATGCACCAATTTTTAAAAAAGTAATCAGATAATTGTAAAATGGAAGGGTGGAAATCTACACAAAGCTCCAATCATAAAAGACATCTAATACTTTGATATCATTGAGCTAATTTAGCAAAACTGTAACTGCAAAAACTGTGCTGTAGCTGTTACACAGCAGTCATCAAAGGAACTAGCTCCTCTCCCCAGAAGCATATTACACGTGTTGCAGTTGATATACAAATATCTATTTTGAACTAAAAGGAAAAAACTCCTTAGGAAATCAATAGTGTTTTCAATCTTAAGGTAAATAATGATGGTCACAATGTGTTATAGAGCTAAGGTATATAAAAATGCTCATTTTCTAGCACCCAATCCACATTATGAAATCCTTGTTGTGAAATTAGACAGAGGAATGATGATCACTCCACCTGCAATCGTGCTATGCAGTGAGGATGAGGGGAGCGATGAGACAGGGCCTGGAAAGGTTGGTCACACATGTCAGTAGGAAGACAACAATCCCAGTGTGGCATCCTGCTGCTCTCTAATCGTGTCTTCTGCTGCCTCTAATCCTGTGGAGCACTGGGTCTGTCACAGCAAGGAACCAAAGGAACAGGCTCAAGTGTCAGGGACAAGAAGCAGGTGCGCTGCTCCAGCAGCAGCCCCAGCACACGGGAGGAGACTGGGTCCATCTCCAGACCAGTGATGTCCACAGGAGGCTCCCTAGGCAAAGCTTTTATCTGACGTAATAGGGAGGCATTTCCCACATCATCTCTGTTACTGTGCAAAGGAGGAGGCAGCAGGATCTGGGAGCAGGGGAAATCTCCATGGCATGTGACCAAGTATGCCTCAGACAGCACGGCCTCCTTATCTACTATAGATACCACAGTGCTCCCATTAAATAACCCACTACCTCTTTCACTTTCATAGCAGGGACTAATCTTTGTGAATAACTTTGAAAGCTCAGCCTTTCCTTAACATCACTCTCACTTGCTGTACCTCATTTCAAGTCAGCTTCCTCAAAACTCAGAGCTGCTCTGCTCAAAAGCTTTGATCTGGGCTTGATCTGCTTTTTTTTTTTTTTTTTTGTGCTCTTCTAAAAAGGCAAGTGCACTGTAATTTCAGGACTCTGGGGCAGTTTTATCAAGGCAGGGAAATAAATATAAACCAATTTGCTGATAAAACACAAGTCTGAGCATTGCTGCATTGCTTACCTCTGGTCAAACAGAGGCTGTGTCCCTTCCCTTGATTCATACAGATAAGTCCACCTTGAACTGGAAACCACACAACAAAAAATGTCATGCTTTTAGTTCTGCTGGCCCGCACAGCCGCCCACGTTATCCGTGACACAGGTTGGCCTGGTGCAGGTCACCAACAAAAGGTCACACTAAGGATGGGGTTGATTAAGAAGCCAAACCAGTTGTTCAGAAAGCCAGGTATTTGCTGTTTCTTTGAAGAAGGAGGGCTGAGTATGACTTCAGCATGAATTATTTTAATTGGTGGTTTTACAGACTTATGCATAGGCATGAAGAAAGCTTTAGCTACTGGAATAGTCTCTTATTTCTAAAGTCTTCTGACTTTAAAGACTTGGTGGGAAAGAAAATATGAAATTGATATGTTCCAGGAACCACCATTCATTACCATTGTATCTGCATGAATGAATGACAAAAAAAGTTTTACGAAAGAAAATTAAAGGCTGGCAAATCATTTCCTATGTCCTACAGACACCTGCACATCCATCAGGTGGGATTATCCAGAGGAGGGACTGGGTTTGCAGACTGCAGTGGTTAGGAAACTTAAGAGTAGATTCATCTGGTCAGAAGAAAACTGAGATGGGCACCACACTCTAGACACAGCACCCCCTTCCCATCTCCATTTAAGGCAATAATCTAGGCAGGTTTTGGTACTGTAAAAACCAGTGTTAGTGTTTCAAACAGCAACTGTATGCACAGACACGAGTAGCTTCTTGTCACAATTTCCTTTGGTTATGGAGTTCTGCAAAGCTTACAGGGCAAAAAGGCATAAAAGTGGACATAACCCTGCAGTGACAAGCTGAAGGCAGAGACTCTGAGAATTCTTCCTTCCCTTCAGATTGGAACAGGGTGGCTTAAAACTTGTAATCATGGAATCACGGGTTGGAAGGGATCACATCTGATCCAACTTCCCTGTTGAAGCAGGATCATCCCAGAGCACATGGCACAGGATTGTGTCCAGGCAGTTCTTGAATATCTCCAGTGAGAGAGACTCCACAAACACTTCTGGTAACCTGTTCCAGTGCTTGGTGCACAGTGAAGAAGTTTTTCCTCATATTCAGGTGGAATTTCCTGTGAAGTTTCTGCCCATTGCCTCGTGTCCTAGGCTGGCAACAAGTAACACTGTCTGTCATTGTTGGACATGAAATAAAGATGCTTGACTCCAGTTCAAAGGCAGAAGAACATCAGAAGGCTTTATTTACAATTCATCCAGCTTTTTTATAACATGCTGTGCTAAACAGGTGTATTATTGGTCCATAGAATGGACACTTCTCTCCATTGGCTAAGTAACAGAAACAACACCTGGGAGAGAGGTTGGTATGAGAACTTAGAAATGTTATGGAAAGAAAATATTTATTTACAGAAACTTGTCCTTGAAAGAAAACTCTCCCAAGAAATCTTCCCTTGGGAAAAAAGTCAGCCACTGACAGGCTGAAAACCTTACAGACTCAGAAATATCAGGCCCACAACTGTCCTGAACAGCAATATTGTTAAGACTTCGCACATAGATTAAGGATTTGCTTTTACTGATGCTTTCTGTATCACCCACTACTTTCACATACCTGATTCCAAGGATGTCATCATTAATTTGGTACAGCATCTTTATTTAAATTTGTCTTATTTTCAGACCCTTAACATACTAAAGTACCCTCCTTCCTCTTTTCCTAAGAAGCTAAGCTGCTGAAACTTTCAGGCACCATTGCAACATTAATGATTGCAGGTTTTGGGGTTTTGGTTTGGTGGCTTCATTTTTTTTCTGCTTGAGATTTGGGCAATCGGCTTTCACTGAATGGAGCTGCTGGAAGATATCTTCTGAGCCCACTACAGTTCTCACCCCTTCAGATCTCTCCCACCCTACTGTGTGACACAAGGTCCCAGCAACATGTAATCACCACCATGTGCCCTTTAGCCATGAACTTCAGCTGAACCAGAGGCCCTCCAAACCTCTCTTAAGAGTCGGTCTGGGCTAACAATCCATAAATGCCCTCAAGACTAAACATGTCTGTTCTGGCTTTGCCAGATGGCATTTCCAGAAGTCTTGTCTTCTCTTCAGATGCACCACTGCCTCTTCAGGGAAACCACAAGCATTGCCTCAGAGAAAACAGAGAAAAACACTCCTTCCATACAGACATGCAATGTACAAAAACTGCAGAAAACTAGCAATGCTGTCAGCGTAGGTGCCTGGATATTTGCATCCCTGAAAGGAAATAGCTTAGTGCCTGGAATTTCTGAGTGATTTTAAGCAAAGGAGCAGAAAAACAGGTGACACTGAGAAATTGTTCAATTGTTTGTGTATCCGTGCTTGACAGATCTAGAGACCAGCTTAGTAAGGATGGGGTTATAAGATGGATGTGTGCTATAAAACACTGCTCCCTACACTGATGCAGGATCTTATCCAGGCTTTTCTTCAAAAAATTCTGCCTTCCTGAGGGAGTGTTATCCCCAGAGGGCAAGAGGAAAGCACTCTTCCAACCTGTCCTAGAACAGCTGTGTAAGTGCTGAGCAGGAGGAGAAGAGAACCCACACCATGCTGAGAAAGCAAGTGTGTTCCTGCTGTGAGCAAATGCTCTGGGAAAAGAGCTCCTCACTCTCTTTCTCTTCCCTTTTGGTCCACAACGCGGTGCACAGTGAGCCAAACCTCAGTGGTTTTCTACAATGCATAGACTTATTTCTAGACACCTTCTCAAAAGGCTAAGAGAAGAGTTAATGAATGCTGTGGGGGAAATACCATGACAGGCATTTAAAGTAGTTTTTAAAATAACAGAAATTTACATATTTAAATTGTTTATAAATCTATAAATTATACACTATGTTATATTGTACATCTATTGTATGACAGCTGATGCTTTTGGAAGATGCTTGGAGAGAACTGTTTGTTCTAGGAATAGCACAATGGGCCATTCCAGTTGATGCTAACACTCTACTGGCTGTATCTGGTAAGAATTGCACAATTTAATGACTTTGTTACAAAAATTACCATAAAAATACATTACTGAAAAAAGAACAACATGTAAAGAATAACAAATTCCTACTGAACAATAGAGCATACCTGTCATTTATAAATCTATATTTAAATGCAAATAATGTTGTTTTGTTGTATTCATGACTGCTTGAATTGTCATTTAAATGCAAATTACTGTGTTTGTTATCATCCAAGAGAAGATTTTATATTAACTTTCATACAATATAGTCAGTTTACATGGAACCAGATAGACAAGTGTGACAATAGAAAGGACATTGATACAGAGGATTTTGTCAGAAATCAATATAAAATAAAGCAAATGCCTTTAATATTATTTATTTCATCTGTTTCTGTTTCAGGCATGAACGGTGACAATACAGATTCTCAGAAGCTGAATAAAATAATTTCAGAAATACAGGCTTTACAGGAGGTTGTGGCTAGATTTAGACAACTTCGGCTAGATGCTACTGAATTTGCCTGTCTCAAATGCATTGTCACTTTTAAAGCTGGTAAGCAGAAAGGATCTCTTGCTTGTCTGGTCTGATAACAATGAGGTTGCTGCTTTTAACTGAAAATGATGTTTTAAATCAGGCATAGCTTTGTATCACCCAGTAGGCTTCCCAATATTGAATTCCAATAGTCATTGCTGCATTTTGAAAGGGCTGACAGTAGAGTGCTGGGTAACTAATGGGAACATTTAATTTCCATTGATAGCACTAGCTGAAATGTTTTGATCCACCTAAGAGTCAAGCTGAACTAGTAACTGATCTGCTTTCCAGTGCCCACACACAGTGGTTCTGAACTGAGGAGTTTCCGAAATGCTGCTGCCATAGCAGCCCTTCAAGATGAAGCCCAGCTCACCCTGAACAGCTACATTCATACCAGGTCAGTGGTATCTTCTGTCGATGCTTCTGGCAGGTGTAGGGGCAAAATCCTGCTCTCATTGCATGGAAGGTGGCATTTGCACTGACTGAAATGTGGACCAGGCTGCTACAGAGAGTATTCATTTGCTGTCAGCCTGCTGGGACTTGGTGTTTCCTGGTGAAATAGAACCATAGAAAATGTTGGAAAGGATCCTTAAAATCATTCAGTTCAACCACTAACACTGCCAAATCCATCATTAAATCTTGTTCCCAAGTGCCACATCTACATGTGTTTTAAATACCTTCAGGGATTATGACTCCACCACTTCCCTGTGCAGCCTGTTCCAATGCTTGACAACCTCTTCAGGAAAGAAATTTTTCCTCGTATCCAAACTAAATCTCCACTGGTGCAACTTGAGGTCATTTCCTCTTGTCCTATTGCTTGTGACTGGGAGCAATTACTACAATTTCTTTTGAGATAGAGAGTGATAAAGCCTCCCCTTAGCCTCCTTTTCTTCAGACTAAACAACCCCAACTCCCTTAGCTGTTGCTCTAGACCCTTAAGCAGGACTTGTCCTCTAGACCCTTACCAGCTTTGTTGCTCCTCTTTGGGTGTGCTCCAGCACCTTGGTGTTTTTAAACAAATAGAAAAGTGTTAAAAGGAGAGCTCTTCCTCTGGGAAGAGATACCTGTGTGTCACTTTGTGGTTCAGAGGGCTAAATTTTCCTCTACATTTTATTCAATCAAATACCACTAAAAGTGATCTCAAAACTTTGTATCTCAGACCAGTATGAGCACCTCTCACCCAGGATCTCCAGTTCTTATATAATCTCCTCCATCTTGCAGGCACAGAAATCAGGACATAAGGAACTTCAGTGGCTCTTCCAAGATGCTGCCTGGAGTTTGTACTCAGGTTCAAAAGAAACCCCCAGAATTTGTGAATCCCATTGTGGTGCCACAGCAAAGTCCTTTAGTTGCAGTGAAGGTCCATGAGACTAAAACAGTTGGAGCAGTGGAAGAGGAACTTTCATACCATTTTTTCCCTCTGAAACTTTGATTTGCTGTCATAGTAGCTCTGTCAGGCAGAAGGCCTATCAGTGTAAGAGGTTAATGGTGGCAGTCTCTGAAGCACTTCTGTTAGTCTACAGGGAATGGCCTGCACTGGGGATGGAAGTAAAAATGCAAATTCCATCCAGTTATGGCTTCTTCAGAGCAAATAGAGTAACTGCTGCATAGCAGTCTCTTCCTCTTCTTAAGGAAGGCCTTTTCCATGAAGATTGCTCCCTGGAGACCTTAAGTATAACAGGGCCTGTTGGAGAGAGAAGCCAGGGAGGAATACATAGCCACAGCTTCCCTTCCAAGGGAACAACTTTTCCACAGCATTTCTGTGTTGCTGGAAGTATTTAGATACTCTGTACCCAGTGTTTGTTGTAAACAATATCCTTTTACAAGAGAAAAGTGCAGTCCACTCACTCAGACTCCATTACAAGAGGGCTTTCAGCCTGTATGTTTCGTCCACAGGCCTGAATTTACCCTCCTGCCAATGTCACTGCAGTAACAGCCCTTTGATCCCAGTGGAGTCGATCTCAACAGGATGCAAGGGAGGGCAGTCTGTAGAAGCAGCGTGCTTCTCCAAACAACCTACACTTTCCTTTAGGGAGACCACTGTAAGCAGATGTTTGAGAAACGCTGTTGTAAAGACAGCATAAGCACAGCTAGAAAAGCACATCCTATGCTGTGCTGGCTTCAAAAGCTGGGAGAAAGGATGGAAATCATCCTATACACAAACGCATTACCTGGGAAAACTTCTTTAACAAAAGCTTTCCTTACAAATGTCAACTGGTATTCAATATATCTGCCAACCAAAAAGAGGGTAAAGTGATTACCATGGCAATCCAGCTAGTTTTAAACTGTACTTCAAATGACAGGGTAGTTACTACAAGACAAGCTCTTCCCTGAACTGCATTGAGAACATTGCTGTATGTTTGAGGGTCACATCAGAGCAGGTCTGGTTTTTGTCTTGCTCCTGCTCTAGGGGAATGAACAAAGGAGCTACACAAAACTCAGAAACCTCATCCTATATTCTTCTGACCGCCATGGAGAGTCTTCCTTGGAGTCAACTTTCTTGCTCATACAAGTACAAAACACAGAGTTTTGGCACAGTGTCCCTGGGTGACACTAATATCCCACTAGATTCTGAGTCATTATAGACCACGCATACTGCACTTAGGTTGAGATTATGGGGTTTCCTCCCAAATTTGTCTCAAACTGGAACACACAGGTAGCACCAGCTGTGCAATTTAGTAAATATTGGTCTTTTTCTATAAAATAAAGTTCTTCCTTTAAAAAATTACTTTAAAATGTCAACTAAATTCTTTGTCTCTCTGTCTCCCAGGTATCCCACACAACCCTGTCGTTTTGGAAAACTTCTATTGCTTTTACCAGCTTTACGTTCAATTAGTCCATCTACAATAGAAGAAGTGTTTTTCAAAAAGACCATTGGGAATGTACCAATCACAAGACTGCTTTCAGATATGTACAAATCCAGTGACATATAAATTACCTTAAAATAAACAATCAGGATGGACAGTTTGAGAAGAACTTTTATCTATGGAGAATAAGCCTCAACTAACAAAATCTACAGGAAGCATAAGCCTGGGAATGTTTAGTCCTTAAACTCATTGACAAAAAATACCCCAGTAGATATGATTCTGCTGCTCTGAACAGAGTGATTTAGATCATGGAGAGAATGCTTTGTTCTATAGAAAAAGTGAAAGTGGTTGGAATTTGGCTGCTATTCCTGTTACTACAGGATGGAGGCAATTCAGATGCCAGTCATAGTTAACAAAGACTCTGCTATTCTCTCATTTAACTGGCAGATCTGAGACAAAATGTGAAAGGTACTTTAGCTTGTTCAGTATTTGGAACCGGGTGACCAAACTTGGCTTCTGTTGTAACACAAGATGTGGTGGCCTTCAGAATTGTTTTAAAAGTAGCCTATGTTGGGAAAATGTTTTTAATATGATAGGCAACATTTGAGATCAAGTTACCAAAACATTGCTTCTGCTATAATACATCATGAAGTGGCCTTCAGAACTGATTAAAAGGTAGCTTATGACGGCAGCTCCATTCTTCCTACAAAATGAACTGGTGATCTTTGACGCGGATGTCACCACAATTTGTTCGGTTAACATCTCAAAGACAGAAGAGCTTTATACATTTCCTCCCCGACCTTCCCTCCTTCTTCTTCCACACACACAGACATACATTCACACACACACCTGAAAAGAGACAACACAAGAAAGGAAGACTGAAACAGCAAAACCAAATACAATGGAGATGACCGCTTCAGTGATCTGCTGGCTGTCCTGTTGGCACAGTGCTGAAACCAAAGGCAACGGTGGCCAAACTCTGTCGATTAGATGTGCAGAGAAATTAAATGACTATTAAAAAATCAATGGAAGGAATTTTATTTCAAAGAAATAAAGGTTGTTGACTGATACAATGCTAACTATTTCCAAAAGTCTCCAATGCCTTTTTAGAAAACTCCAGGTTCTAATTTTGAAGCCTTGTTCGCCTACACCCTCTCACACACGAAAATGTTATAAGCTGCTTATTTGATGTATGAAAAATGTAGAAAAAAAACCATTTAAAGATAGCTGCTGTACTTTTCAAAATTTGATTTGTTATTAGGAACTAGCACTGAGAAAGATCAGCACTTGAACTATCATAGAATGAGTAAAACTTTTCCTGTACAAAGTGGATTAACCGATTTGTGAAGTTAAAAAGTTGTACTCATTGTATTTACAAAGAATAAAAATATATTGAATTTAAATTACTTTCCACTGTTCTTTTAACCGTTGTCTTTAATCAGCTTCTTTCACTGTCCCCTACTTACCAGGGAATAGAAATATTCTTTACTAAAATGGATTGCCCTAGATCCTGTGGAATTTCCATCATCAGAGGTTTTTAAAAACAGATTCGACGAACATTAAAGGAGTACCTTAGGTGATCCTGCCTTGTGAGGTCCTGCATAGAGCTATTTTCTGTAATCCAAATAAATACCAGCTGAAAGGTTTCTTCCTCAGGAAGGTGACATGTAGCTTTTTCTAGGATACAACACTAAGTGCAAGAACAGTCTGCCCCAGTACGTGCCTTCTTTTGCATGTTATTACAATTTTTAATATCGGTGAACTGTGCAGGAAACAAAAGGTGATGGGTACAAAAGCACTGCTTCAATTAAAGACTGAGGTTTTATTAAGGTGCCCAACTGCATAATCACACCAAAGAAAGAGGGAAACAACTCCCAATCAACAGAACAACTTGGCAATAGTAGGAGGGAAATGCATTGTTGATATGGCAATGAGTACCTGAAGAACCACGCATGCTAAAATGACAGGTGGAAATATACTATGTGTATTGATGGCTCACTGGTTTGCAGTGTCAAGGAACACAGGTCACAAGTGAAATCCTAGCTCTGTTCACTTCCAAGCTCAAAAATCTCATATGTTTCAGAAGTCAAAGTTTTAACCCCAGCCCTCTTCCATTTGCAGTCTGCTGGGTCTCACATTCTATTTTTTCCAAGACAGAAGACCATAAATACACAAGATGAGTCGCAGGCTGTGTGACCTCAAAGTATCTTCTATACAAACTAGCTTGGACCACTTAAACATGCCCTTACCACAGGGCATTTTCTTCTTAGAAAGAAACCAACAAAGTGTTTATAATCCATTCTTCTTGTACCTGCAATAATCTTCAATCATTTTTTGCTCTCTACACTAAAAAGAACCTGATAGGGCAGAAAAATCAATTGCAATTCTTCGCTCCATGACAACTCAGTTTAGGAGCTAGAGAAGTAGAGCCCAGTGCTGCACAGAATCCATCACAGAACACTCATTTCAGTAAGATTCATGCTGCTGTCCCAGAGCAGCAATAAACATGAACTGCATCCACCCTGCTAGCAACCAGGCAATCACACCCTGCAGTTTGCTGCAGTCCCAGTCCCTACATCACCCAGGCTAGAGGACAAAACAGAGCGTACTGGCAAAGCAGGCAGGCCAATGGCACCACACCCATACCTCATCCTCTTACCTGCAAGACCTGGCCCAGCTGCAGAACAGACTCACAAGCTGGGAACAATGCCCAGATCCCTATGGTTTAGGCACAGCTAATCTCAGACTACATCTTGCTCCCACTACTGCACGCTGCACTGAAGCACAGCCACTTACACTACACTAGAATTAGGGTCTCTAGCTGGCCTTGAAGGACTGAAGGCTAGGTGAGATCCCAGAGTGCTATGCAAACGCCCTGGCATTCTGAGAGACTAATGTGCCAAAGTTCTCACTTTGGAAATAGCAATACTTTAATGTCAACCATGCAGCTTTTCCCTTTTTAGCTTAAATATTTTGGTTCTTTTCATGGCAAATGATAGAGATTGTGTCATCATCTTTCAGGTTTAAGATGTGGCATTTATTTTGATTTCTGAAAGAAGCTTCTCTCAGGAAATAACATTTGAGAAAAGAAAACAACTTACTCTGTATCTAAACCTAAATAATGAAACTTCGGTACATTTAATCCTTCTTTCCCCCTTTTCAAGAATAACTCAACTTTTAGGAGTGATTCAACAAGGAGAGGGAAATTTGGAAATGATTTACACTATCAAAAACATCTTGAAAAGCAACAGCCCTGGGCTGCAAATGGACTGTCGGTTTTGGTCCTTGGTTTCGTGAATAGAACAATTAGAGAGAATCAGCACAGTCTCAGTTAAGTATGAGGTTTCCACCTAAATTTAAATTATTCAGAGCAATTATTCAAACATCTATCTATTCAGTGTAGCTAATCACTAGTACTATGTGTAACCCAGCCAGCCACCACTGCCTTGTCAGTTCAGTCTTTTACATTCAGATTTCCATAAATGAGGTCCATGGTCTTAGTAAAAAGAAGCTACTGATTTTGCCAGCAAGTTTGTAGGATGCTCTTTACAGAGATATGTGTCATAAGAAGGAAAAAAGCATCAGAGCTGAGTCTAAGCCAACACGTAGCTACCAAATAGCACAAAACACTAAAGCAGATTGCTACTAGAGTGTTATGGAATGTGCTGTCAAGAGCATCTGGATAAGCGACTTCCATGTCACATTTGGAAGACTAAGGAAGCTTCTCTAGCTCCCTTCCCTCTCATACAAAAGACAACTTCAGCAGGGCTGCCTGTGAACTGCAGTTTAGCCACCCAGCACCTGCCTTGCACCAGCGGTCAAACCAGCACGATGCTACAGCTCACCCTTCCTTTAGTGTTCAGGGAAGTTGTCTAGGATCACATCTTACAGCAGACTTGTATGGCTTCATGTTCCTAATTCTATTTGTAGAGCAGAGCTATTTTAATCTAGGAACAATGTCATAATATAAACTACGTAAACATTCCTTTCTCTATAGCATGGCATAGTTTTCACTAGCTAGTTGGAGCTAGATTGATGCTTCTCATGCCAGGTAGAAAGCTACTCTTTTCCCAAAGTTATTAAAGTCACAGATCTGTTGACTGCCATGAGTGGTATTCCAACTTTGGCTCCACAACACAGGAACAGCATTTTATACCTTTATATGTTCTTTAACAGTGGCAGAGTGAGTGCCAGCATCTAAGGGTACTTAGTGCTGACTGTTAGTGATACACAACTACATTGTGAAAGAGCATCACAGTGAGGCTGTAACACCAGTTCACTTAGCACAGTCAAGCCCCTCCTCCTCAGAAAGCAAGAGACACTCCACACTCAAGGTCAAGAGTGACAAAACATTTGAAGTGCATTTTCACTTTTATTTCAAAACCTTAGAGAAGTTACTTTAGTATATAAATTCAATTTTTTTCCTCTTACAGAATATAAAGATAATTCCCTCATTACTTCAGTATAAAGTGTTTTACAAGCTTGAAGACAATTGCATAAGTGTTTCTCATACAGGATATCAGAAATAAAGCAGTCTTTCTACAGACATTCAGACAGGTGACTACCTCAGAAACAGCGTAGCAGTTTAGTCAAATACAAGTGAACACGTGACACTACAGTTGTGAATGTTCAAGTAAGGCCAAGTCAGTAAACATTGTTAAGTCATTGCAAATAATAGTGGAAAGGTTTGTGAGACATTGCAAGGGGTGGATGGTTTCATAGTATAGTACTCTTAAATCAAGGATTCAGAGGGATTTAGCTAGAAGACAAGTGAGTTCTTAAATGCTATAAAGCATATGCAAAGACCAAGCAGTGTACTGGTGTTAGTGGAGACTTCATGCCTGTTCATCCTCAGCATGCCAAGACAAACCACAACCTCTTAAAACCAAGCATAAGAACCACTAATATTTGAGGAGATGCTTTTAAAATTCAAGTATGTCTTATTTTGGATGGTGTGTAGTTTTTATCTATTACTTCATCTTGTAAGAACATGTGAAGACAACGCTCGTTCTGTGCCAGTGGGTGGCCTGCAACCCTGGAGAGGAAAAAAACAAGCATTAGTGTGAACCAATTGAGCCTGCTTGCAGCTATCCTGCAGATCAAGGTTTTGTACCAATAACCTATTGTTCTACACTTGGGCATAGATCCCACTTTCACTTTACTGTTGACAACTAGAACGCTTTCTAGCAGCAAGATTTATCACATTTCCCCAGAAGAAGTTAATCCATAGGAACCCTGAGCTACCTCTGATCCCTTGGAAGCATGTTACATCATCTGTCACCTGCAACTGGTGGGACTATCCAAGTAAGTGCTCATCCTAGCATTAGGAAATCAAAAGCTAAG
The DNA here is from genome assembly GCA_013401135.1 of Cettia cetti. Lineage (NCBI taxonomy): Eukaryota > Metazoa > Chordata > Aves > Passeriformes > Sylviidae > Cettia > Cettia cetti. The sequence goes on along the minus strand of VZUI01034781.1, from coordinate 114,024 downwards.
AAAGGCAAGATATTTTTTTTTAAAAAAAGGCCTTAACACCTTTGCCACAGGACACCTTCTAAAAACCACTTATCCCCTCAGTTGTCAGTGTCACTGAGCAGCAGGTCGTCCCGGCAGAGCTGAAGCCCGGCTCCAGCAGGGGGTGCAAAGGCTTCCCGAAGGCTGGGGCTCTGCTCCTGACAGAGACTCCCCGGGGTCAGTGTCCTGGCCTGTTTGGGCAGCACTGCACACAGCCAGGGGGTACTGGCCCTTCTGCTCATTGCACATGTGCTAGCTTGCAAACACAGGAGTTCTAGGGGACACGAGCATCTCTAGCGTAGACTTAATTTAAGCTGAAAAAACCATCCTTTTAACAGTAAAGGAGCTGAAATTGAAATAGAGGACACTCACAAACTTGGAAGAAAATCACAAGATACTGCACTTGAACCCTTAGAATACCATGCAGACTCCTGTGTAGATAAAAATCCAAAAGAATGAGACACCTGAAAGTTCATAATATATGGAAACGAATACCTAATGCAGTTTGGTTTGAAAAAAACCCCTACATCCAGTTAGGTCAATCAAGACAGACTTCCTCCTTTAGGAGAGAAAGCCCTCCACTGCCCCAAGGGCATCCTGTGTAAGCCTTGTGGCCTCTGTATCTGTCAGAACATTTCTACTCACAACAGAAGGCATCTGGCTGAATACATATGCAGCTCCAATGGCTCAGAAACACTTCCAAGCACTTTTGTGCATCTTCTCCAAATTTATCTATTAGTGTTTATTTCACCACAGAACATACTCACTTGTCACTGAGGAAGCTATAAAGAGGAAGCTGAGCTCTCCTATTCAGTATTGATGGATTATTTTAAGTGCAGTTATAAAATGTAACCATCTTGCCAGGTTCTAGTAAAAGGGCAGCAGTCTCAAGCACCAGTTCAAAGGATGACGTCTAGAGTAATTAGTTTTTGAGTTTCTTACCCCATTAGAATGATGTACTATCATGTACTAGTGTTAACTTCAAGGAAAAGATATATAGGACAGGATAAGGCAGCAGCAAATTTCTTCTTCCTTTCAGGAAGGCTTCAAAATTGGTGGCTGAATTGCAAGACAAGACCTGATCTCTGATCCAGCTCTTAGTTTCACAGGAATACCTCACTCTGCATTGGCTTTCCCTCAAGCCTTTTTCACCAAGGTGACCCTTACACACAGCAGCTGCTACTTCAAGAACTTTCATGTATCTCAAAGTCAGGCTGAGGCAGACAAGGGTGTTGAGACATAACCACCCTTGTGAATGTCACTGTATGTAGTATTGATGGTGGTGCCAGCAAACTGGCCCAAGAGAGCTGACTCAAGCTGCACTGTTGTGATTCAGATTTTACATCTACAGGGACAAAGCTTCTCAACAACATTCATCTCACACTCCCAAATATTAAGAAAGAGCATCAGTGTAGCAAGATTTTTTTTTTTGTTCCAGTGGTATCAGTTATCTGAAGGACTCTTTAATTCCAGAAGCAAAGATCATCTTCGATTATGCAATAATGTGACTGTACTGTGCAAAGGACCTTCAGGTCTAAGTTCACTAGTGCCCAGAGTATTTGGCAGAAGCCTTAAAGATTTAACATTATTCAAAACCTTAGTAATATTTACTTAATGAGTTGGTTATGCCATTAGAATACACTAATGAATTAAATTGCTATGATTTGTGCCTGGAAAGCTTTATTCCAGATGTATTCAACTTTGCCACTACATCAATATCTACATTAATCTCCTTTTATGTTTCAAAAGAGGAAAAATTAATCAAAAGTTCTACACTTCCACAAAATCAGTTTATTACTTGCAGTAGGACTGAAGATGGATACTGATAAACTGGCCATTCCCTTTCTGCTCGCTATAAGGAGTTTTTCAGAGTCAGGGTAAGATGACTGTTTCACATCAGCTGCTTCCATGCATATTTGCTAGACTCAGCATACAAAACTTCCAGTAAGTGCACTTTTTCTCCATTAAAGATAGAGTTACAAGACTGCATGGCTAAAGGTTGTACTTTACAGTCATGACAACCTTGATTTTACAGCATTAAAAAACCCCAAACATATTCCATCTTACTACTGGATGCCTTAGAAGTTCATGCCACTTGTCTTTGAACAACAAAAAGAGCAGCCTTAAGCATTTTACCTGTTCAGAACCATTAGCAATACTTCTAAAACGAGTTAAGAAGCAACTATATGAAGAAAAATTCCAGAGATTTCATATGGTCACACTTACTTGTACAGGACAGACAGTTTTAGTGAACTAGTCACTTGCAACTCCAAGACAGGTGCCTGAACTAACAGTAACTGACAAAGCACATTTTGGTAAGTTCTGGTGTAACTCACAGGCATCCTCTGTTCCTGTTAAACAGCACTACTGTTGAACAAGAATAGAACACCAGGGGAACTGACAGCTTGAACTCCCTGAGGGAGCAGTCCCAAATCCAGTTGGTGTGAACAGCCCTGACTCTAGGGACCTGAAGAGCTGGCAAATTGACAACACTCCTCACCCACTGTTTGGATCCACACTGTTAAAGAGATTGAACCAGCTATTCATGCCAGTGACAGACAGTGGTTAGTAGTGTCAGATGGTGGAAAAAGAATCGTAAGACTTTGTTACTATAATTTCTGCTCGCCCTTTGGAAGGCAGGGACAAAATCCAAAGTATCTATTTCAAACTATGTGTGCATACCCCAAGTAGTGTTTTTACTTCAGAATCCTCAGAAAGATTCTCAGGATGATTAGAGAAAATATGCATCATCACACAAACTGATAATACCTCACGTCTGCAATCAAAGTAAACTGCTGTAAGCCCACTGTAAGCTCTACTGTTCACCCAGTTGGAAGATACCTTTCCAGAAATTATAAAGTAGAATTATTTTGAACACTATAATTTTAGTAGCAATTTGCATAAATTAACAACACTAGCAGTCATTTCAGCTTTTCAGGTGAGCACTAAGATATCCAAACTAAACACGGGATGAGTACTGTTAATATGTCCTACTGCAAGATTATGTGGAAATTAATATTCTGAACCTGGTGCATCCTTAGGAGGATTAGTAGCTACAATTCAATTTTCCAGGGCTGAGCTTCAGGTTTGTCTCTAAATAACTAGATCCAACACTTACTTGTTTATGAATTGTTCAAGAGCCTGCTTCCTTTCCTCTATAAAGGAATCATCAAATATACCATCATCTCCTCGGAAGGGGAGCTGACGGAGCAGAGCTTTTCCTGGTAGAGGTGGTACCACAACCTGAAAGATTTACAGAAGTGTCCTTAAGTGCAGCCTGTAAGCAAGTTCATCTACCTCTTCCTCCTGGAAGACCAGCCATGCTCCCAGTGAAGTAACAGAACGTGAGCAGAGAACAGTCCCTGCCCATACAGTTAAGCTGAAATCGAGTAGTTTACCTCTGAATTAACTCAAAACTATTAAAACAAAAAGCCTCTGGCATTGCAGCACTGAAGCTTGATAAAAAGACTGATGCAATGGTTCATTTCTGGGCATTTTTAACCACAGCATCTGCTTTATATGATACAGGCTTTATAACAGCATGAAACATTTCAGCATCATGATTCTTCGTATGTTTATGAAGACTTGTATTTACTTTTCACTTTACTCACCTTGCTTTCTCTTTCTAGTTCATTCCTTAGCCATTCAAAGTCACTATATCTTCTTCTGACTGTAGATTCTTTCAGTTTGAAGATAGGTAGATTTGTCTGAAAACAAGAACACAAGCTATTGATTAGACAGAGTAGAAGTTTTGATAAGCAGAAGCAAGAGCCAGGCTGTTAAGTTACACATTAGTTCCATTTAAGCAACAACAGAAGTATTGAGAAACACTCAAGATACAGAAATAGAGATAAGGCTCTAAGCTAGATGAGTAAGCTGTGCCTCAAACTGCAGAGCTATGAGCCTCATTTCTATGGTATCCCAATTACTGGTATTTTGTCATCCTATCACCAAGCAGAATATCTGATTTGCTGGCCACTTGAGATGTTTCTAAGGTTGCAGAAGCATCTGCTATTCTTACTGTCTCAGGATCCGGATTCCCAATATATACAAAATTGGAGGTGGGGAGGGAAGAGGGAAGAAAGTCTTATTCCACACAAGTTTCTCTTACTGCATTCAAGCGAATGTTTCAGATATCAGCATAGGACATTAACCAAATTTCCTGTACTTTTCTACTTCCTTATGCAACATGGACTCCAACATCTTCAAAAGCAAGACCTGTAAGTCTTCCAGTGAATCCAGGACTGATGAAGATTTGATAGCCCAAGCTGCCAAGTTCGGGTAGCTCCAAAGAAGCCAACAAGGCTGAGATACATTACAAAATTCAGTGCTGAGGAGATCAGACTGTTAGACTACAGAGTTAAACCATGCAGAGCATGGTTAGGGAGAGCTTTGCTGAACAAAGCTAGGAGGCAGCACCCAAACCTAACACCCTTGAAAGGGACATCACATGGCAGCAAGGTTATAATGCTGCACAAGACCATGTTAAATACACAGGCACCGTGCTACAAGTACTTATACTAACCTGTGTGAGAGCCTGCATTACTTCTGTTCATTCTTGGGGTGCAGTGTTTTCCACTTTTGCAATCCAACTCGCGCATCATTTTAAAAGTAGACACTGAGAGAGTCCTCTCCTAATGACATCCTGGCTAGAACACTACAAAATTGTTTCTAGGAAACATGACCTCCTAAAAGTGCCTGTAATTACCATACACAACCAGAAGTCACAGACTAATGCCTACTGTTGTCAGACTGCAAATTCCCCAACAGTCTTCTTATACTTTTAAAGAAGACTCTCAAGGAGCACCCTAGGAAGCTGATGCTCACTTGGGGCTACAGTTACCTCCACTTTCCCAATGGCAGATGCACAGTAGTCATTTTCAGCTACTGCCTTTTACTTTTTGTTGTTTTGGTATTTATCTTGTAGGGCACCTAACTCAGGATCCGGTCACTGTTTGGGTGGATACCCCTGCTCAATATGATTAGTAGTATGTTATGCTTAAGCTACCACTGGGGAATACATTTGGCTGCTCAAAACAAGTTTAACTGCAGAGATATTTTCCTGCACTAGGCAGGTCCACGACCACGGGTCATTGTATTGCTGCCAGGCAGTACTGGCTGTCACACAAAAGTATTTGATAAGTTAGTAATGTACTTTCACATTATGCAAGTTAGTTCATAATTTACAAGTGATGAAGTATAGAACAATTATTTTGTTATGGTATCTCATTGCTAAATGTTTAAAAGCATTCAAATTCTCTTTCCCAGGTATAATATTGTTGATTGTGGTAGTGACTAATAATAAAATCGCATTTAAGAACTTAGGTCAGAAGCCAGGGTTTATAAATAAACACTCTTGTCTTGATGGTAAGAATACTCTGCACAAGAGAGAATATAGCTAGAGTCCCCAGAGTGCATGAAGGAGATTGCCAGAAGTTAAGTACTGGATTATTTTCCTCTGATTTCAGCTACTGTTTTTTTAACCAAGTTCACCATTACACATTACGACATCAACTCTTTGTCAGTGTCTCAGGTAAAAAGTCCTTTAAAATATTTAACATATAGGTTGTCACCTGCAGAAAATATTCATTTCTCCTATCAAGTGACTAAAAAAGGGATTAGAACCGGATAAAAGCAGCTAAAAAACTTAAGTTCCCAGGTCTTCAGGAACTCTTTTCATGCTTTAGGCATGAAGTCTCCAAAGTTAATCTCTAAACAACGTACCAGGCTTACAAGTACAATGTGGGGGTAGAAGTGCCAATTGAGCTCATTTTACCTTCTACATTCCCTTTTGAACTTTCGACATGCTAGCCCAGCTAGCAAGTTGGAAAAAAGGACAGAGTTCCTTGCTTTCCTTGTGAGTTGAAAAATCTTCTCAGATTTTGATGATAAGTACTGTAAATATTCAGACTGAAAAATATGTCAAAAGGCATCAACTAAATTAAGTGTCCTGCAACAGTACAACAGTATCCTAAAACAAAGTACATGCTCGCTGTCCTTTGGTCTGGATATGAACCAGAGCTATTTGTTGAGATCAATTTCAAAACCTCATGTTTTTTCACACCCAGAAATTGCAGCAATTCTCCTCCCTCTAAAAGTAAGTACTGATAGAACAGTGTTCCTAAGGTAAGCAGCTGTTAGGAAGGATCTATTTAAAAATGCAATTTGAGAGTACTGTTTTATACTGCTTAACCTATTTACATCTTAGGTCTCTATTTTTAATTCAAGCTATATTCACATCCAAAGTTACTGTATGGGCCTTTGTCACTCAGGATTATTGCCCTGTTTGAGCAGACCACCCTTTCCTTCCGTAGGATGGGCTTCTGCATGACCTACTGCCTCCATCTCCCATGGATAGACAGTTTTCATCTAGCAAGGCAGACACCAGACATGGGCTTTCATTGGACAAGAATTTGGTAGAAGGAGACAATCCTGAAGAGTCAACAGAAACTTCCATTTTCTATTAAATTTTCATTTCAAGACCATACAGGCTATCAAAAATGTTATTCTCTCCTTGGCAAATGATGTTGAGTTATCCTTGTTCAGTCACTAAGGAGCCACCAGCTATTCTGAGCGCTGCCAGTGCTTTGGCTGTCTGCTAGAACAGAGACAAGAGTATGACACAAAGCTTGAGGTCAGGCTAGTTTCATTTTTACAAGCATTTCTGCCCATGCTCATTCAGCATTATAATGTCAACTTTCTGGCCTGCTGACTGCTAAGTCTACTATCACAAAACTCATGATCCAGTTTGGAACAGCCCCTAGAGCACAGCTCATTCCAGTGATAATTTCAGCATAATTTCTGCAGCAATTCTTTCTTCAGTAGCGCAATAATTACACCATTTATTAAAAAAAAAAAAAAAATTCAACAGCTTCCTAGTCCAAAATCATACTGCTTAGCAGTTTGAATGCAAGCCCTCAACCTGAAAGGATTACGCAAGACATTAGACAACTGAAAGTCACTAGTCAGAATTGCAGCTAAAGCATTGCTGCAGAAGGACACTCAAACCAGTTCTGCAGAAGGACACTCAAACCAGCTCTGCAGAAGGACACTCAAACCAGCTCTGCAGAAGGACACTCAAACCATCTCTGCAGAAGTCCCACACAGCCCAAAATCCAAAGCCATAGAAAGATACTAAGCCAAGACAGATTTTGTGTAGCACTGTCTCTTTATTAGACTGTATGCAGACACCATTAGGCTTTCTCTGACAACTGTCAAACGGCCTGTATTCTGCTGGGGCAGCTAATGGCCAGTCAGTACACCAGAATAAATATTGTCAAAACTGGTGCCAAGTTACATTACATAATCAAACAACAGGTGACAAATTCAGATCCTTAAGTCACTCCTGCATTTCTCCACTCAGATGCCAAAAAAGTTTCTACAGTCATTTGGCTAGCACTCAACAAACTAGAAATGAGAAGCAGTGGTTCCTTGCTAAGATTTCAGGGAAAATCTGTGTTCACAGTAAGCATGTTTATTTAGCTTCGTTTATGTCACCATAACATATTCAACTTTGAGTCCAACTCTAAATTTAGGAGATTCCCAGTTCACCTCAGAAGCAAATGACAGTCCTAAGACAGTAGCTTAGATGACCAGGTAACAGTCTTCCAGCTCTTAATACAGTCACCCCCCAGGCTATCCCCAGTTAGAAGCTGAAAAATTGTTTCTGTATGCAGGTGAAGAGAATTTCACAAGCAGAATGCAAGTAGTGTGAGTACTACTCATTACTGTCTATTCAGCTTCAGATACAGTCATCCAATGCCACTCCTGTAAACAAATTACCTTAAATGCAGGAGGAAAATGACAGTAATTTATTAGTTTCTAATTAGTTTAAATTAATAAAATAATTCTAAGTATTTTTGAATCTCAGTTTTTAGACTAGCTTATTCACTGAGTGGAAAAAGTCTTGCAAATAGTCAAAAATACGTTTCCAGAGATAAATCATGCAAATAGCATTTGGGTTCCTTCAAAGAGCATGCTGACATTCCACAAGATTGTATGACAATTCAGCCCAGTTCTACCCCCACAATAACAAACTCCCGAGATGTTGTTGTTCAGGATAGTTTGAGGTAAATTTGGTTAATTTCTTCATCTGCCACCATAACACTCAGCAGCAGCACTGCATTGCCCATCTTCCACTCCTAACAGACTGAGAATAAAGCTGCACTGTTGCACAGCACCTACTTTGATGTCATCTCTTCAAGTAGGTTATGGTAACCTTGAGAGAACTCTATTTCCATTAAAATAAAGCAAAAGAAAGCACATAGCTCATTTTTGATAAAAGTTTGTGGCTTTGACTCTAAGAAGCTAAATTCAAGCATCTTCACTGTCTCATGCAAGCTGTAATCTTTGTCAAGAGCCTACACCCTTTGACTGCATTTGCACTCAAAGGGAGCTCTGGGGTATCACAGTAAGTAGTATTCAGGGTGGATAAAAAAAGTATTATGATTTTCATAACATAAGAGCCTGCTGTCCTTGGGTACAAGAAACTGGCTCCAGCAGCCTGCTGCTATTGCAGAAACCTTGCCAGTGGTTTGTTTCCTTCCCGTCCCAACATAGGCAGCTACCTCTCAATTTCCTACAATTATAAAAGGCAAGAAAGAAGGAAAACATGCTTTAAACTTCAGTTTCTAGAAGTTTAGATTTTTGCTGGGTATATTACCTCTTTCCCCAGTACAAAATGTCAGACTACAGATAGTTATTTTTCTAAGTTTCAGTCCTTTTCATCAAAACAGAGTTCTATCTCCCCTTTTCTCCACTTGTGGTGTCCAGATCTCCTGAAGGAACGTCATATTAAAAAAACCCCCAAACTACTAACCATACAAGTTTTAAACAATGCTCACTTAAACTACACCAAGAACTTTTGAGCTTCCCACTCTGCAGTACTAGAGCTATGAAGCCAGAACGTTTTTAACCTTAAAGACTAAGTGAAATCCTAAGAGCAACACAACGACAGAGACTATCATAACCTTTGCCAAATCCTGCGCTTTGAGTCCAGAGTTGTGCTCTGAAAAATGAGCATAGGGATGCCTGGACTTTTGCCAAAAAGCATCTATCATCACCTGAACAAGTTCAACAACATCATGAACAGCTGAATTATGGTGTGCCACAGTCAAAAGACTAGAGGGTGAGTCAAGAAAAAGAGATTGCTTAGTGATTCTTTATTCTTCAGGTTCCATGCTCAGAAGCCAAAGATAAAAACTGGAGCTTGCACTGAGGACACATCTGGACAAAGACAACACCCAGACAGAACCAGCAACTAGATCAGGGTTAGCAATCAAAGCCTCCTGTGAAATACAAAATACTCATTTGAAAGAGAAAGGATTGCTACTTTTACACAATTCAAGGTGCAACAGCCACACGGCTCTGATTTGACCTACCATAATGTTCTTACTCATTCCTCATTAGGAATGACTGAAAAGGGATCACATTAAGTTGTTGCTTTAGCATCATTACTGACAGCCATCAGCTAAAGCCAAATGGGGATAAAAAAATTCCAGTGAACTGCTGCAGTTGCTAATTTTTTATCGAAATCTAAACTTCTGAAATGCTTTGTGAGCTGGAGACTGTCTAGCATCCCTATACTTCAAATATGCAAGAAAAAAAGCAGTAAGTTAACTAGTTTAACAGTGGGTCTACTAAGTAGCAAAGAAATTCTCTTCACATTTCCAGTTTTATTGGAGCAGTAACACTCTTTAGTAGCCACTAAAAGCTATAGAAAGGCTCCCAACTCCTGTTCATTAATCTGCAGCATATCTTAACATTCAGAGGGTGCTACAGCTTAGGCCCATAGAAATAATCTCTAGAGCTTCATTTCCAGGTCTAGAGGTGGCTTTGAACCACTTAATATATAGCTTCATTTTCTTCTGGATTTTAGAGTAAAACTGCTATACACTAGCTTATAGTTATACTTTCAAATAGGCTTTGTGGCCAACACAAACTATACTGTAATATGGAAGAATCTTCTGGGGCATAACGCAGATTTTGAATTGGATTCTCAAGAAATAACTACAGCAGCAACATTTCATGGACCTGTCTTCGGTTGGTAAAATGCTGGCTTTTATATCTTGACGAGAATGTTAGGGCTTCCCCATTCTTTTTATGTTAGAAGTTATACAGCAACAATAGCAACTTCAGACCCTTCACTCGGTGCTACAGCTTCACAAGGCATTTGGATTATGTGCTTGTTAAAACAGCCTCCAGTAGTGCAACTGGAATTGCTTTACTAAGTGAAAAAACTTTAAATAAAATACTTTCCTTACTGCTACAAGACATAAACCTCTGGTGCATCATTTATTTCTCCAGACGAAAAGCAGCAGAGACCGGACTGCTCTAAAGTTCAAGCTGACACTTTTCCAGCAAGCCATCTAAAAATAAGCACATATCAAAACTCACTGGCATCATATGCCTACCTGGATCACAGCCATGTGTCCTACAAAGATTAGTCATTGTTCCATTTGATTCGGTCTGTTCTGCACTGTACTAGAGTGCAATCTTAAAACATGACAATCAAGGCCTGCACTGTATGCACTAACATAAAAGGAGTGTAAGCCACCAGTTAAACTAACATACCAGTAAGAGGCACTATTCAGAGACTTGGTTATTTTATTTACACAGTAACAGATATCAATGCCAAACTAGTTACATACCTTTGGACCAGCCTCTTGAACTTAGTTTAATGACAAACTTCTAGAGAAAAAAAACAGCTGCTCAAGAGTAAATCCACTTTCCTTGCTTTGGAAGATTTCATCCAAGCCATTTTACTTCTCTGTTTCCCTATTCAGTGTTCTTGGAAATTCTTACCCTTCCAGTTACCCTTTTCTGAATGGCTGCTTGAAGGAAAAGTTAATGTTTGTGAGAGTGCAGTACCCAGGCTGTAGAACAAAAACCAGACACCTGAATAACTGCATTTTTATTCTTTGTAGAGGAGTCTGAAAATACCTAAATGGTAGCAGTGTCTAGAATGGGTTTTAAAAGCATAATTTACTACAGTTAGAGCAGACTTGCAGTGTTATGCAAGATTTGTAGTAGTAGAGAAATAGAGAATTACTGCTGATTATGCATCCGTAAACACATCCCACTGAGTCAGTGTTTAGTCATGACACCACCACAAGCTTCAGCTATTAAACTGTACAATGCTGAAGTCAACTACAGGAAGGGCAGATTTGATTCTTTTTGTGGTAGGGGAAGAATCTGCAGCTTCAAACCCTGCCAAACATGAAGGACATTTGGAACTGTTCAAGGACAAAACATTCCAAAAACACATTCAAGAGTACCAGTTTGCAAAACATGGCATAAGATAAGTGCTTTCTGAGCAAGTTTCACTTTCAGTTTATTTTCTATCTTACTCTGACTTGATCACAGCAGTCAGACTTCAATCAGTTAATCACAAGTCAGACCACTATACACAGGCTGAAATGTAAATATTGTATCCAAACCAGGTCTTCAAAAATTGGTTAAGGGGAGAACAGGACTTTCAAAAGCAACTCGAGTTCAGCAGTACTCAGATAAACTTCCCCAATCCCTTGAAAGCAATACTATTCTTAATACTGCAGGCACTTCTTAGCCTGTGTATTCATTTCCTTCCCCACACTGGACCTACACAGACAAGCAACTCTGCAGGTCTACAGAAGTCTTTCTGCAGAATATACAGGAAACCTGACTGGTGCTCTAAAGAGCACTGGTACCACCCAACTACTGCATTTCACAATGGAAGCATAGCAAGACATTCCCTTTCTACACCTCAAGACAAGCAACTGCACTATGGAATATCAAAAAGCTATGGTATACCTTAGTGCCAAATTTAACAATACTGATTAGAAGCAAGAGGCCATTGAACATTAAAGAAGAGAGCTAAGATGACAAAGGCTTTTAGTTTGGCTTTGGTTTGACAAAAAATAATTCTTTAACTACTTGGACTAATAGCTCCTGTAACAGGTACTTTATTATACAACTGTCAGTTTGAATATCAATGACTTCTCTGCAAGTCCTCACTAATCATAAACAGATGATTTAACCTTTCAGTCTAGGTGAAAAACTCAACCAAAATGGGCAGCACAGAAGTCACTTTTTCTTCTACAGAAACAAAACCAGACGAAATGATGTTAACAGTTTATTTCCAGATCACTGAATATTCTGAGTTCAAAGGGACCCACAAGGATCATGAAGTCCAACTCTAAAGTGAACAGGCCAAACAGGGATTGCATCCACAAGCCTGGTGTTATTTGGCACCATGCTCTAACCAACTGAGCTATTCTCAGGGCTGCCAAAGGGATGTTTCCAAAAGTAGCAAGCTCCTGGACACCCATATGCATTGTTGACAGTATTCTAACCTAAGTGCTTATCTTCCATGGCTCTGCCTTTACAATGGGTGTATGTCTGTGACGCAGTCACTGGATCAGAGTCAGCTTGTAAAGCTTAAGTCTTGTCTCCTTAAAGGATTTAACAACTGAAGCTATTGCACAGAATCTGCTTGAGCAAAGACCTTCCTTTTGACCCACTTATCAAGAAAACTATGTCTCAACTACAGTAAAAGACAAATGATACCTAGAACTGGACTGAGGACTAAATACATGCAGTAGGATGCGAATGTGAAAATTGTAATTTGTTCTATGTTTGCTTCCTGGCATTCAGAGAAAGAACTGGTTTTTAGCCCATAAATAGTAACAGGCATTCCCATGCCCTCATTCAGGAGTGTTGACTTGAACAAGCCCATCCTGTAAAGGTTTAATAAGAGAAGAGTTAATAAGGACTTATGAGAAACAGCATGCAAGGGTATTTACACTGACAACTTGACTTTTGGTTTACATTTTTCCTCAAGAGGTAAGGGCAATGAAGTAGCTTACTGTATTCCTTTAGCAGGCAGTCTAGTTGATTATGCTAGTTTTAAATGCTGCACAATCACTATATTGTGATCATCTAGATACCTTCAGATGAGGTAAGTACTTTATCAAGTTTTATTTCGCTAGATGAAGCACTTAGAGCTTTATATCCTACTGCATTATTCCCAGTGTAGCTCACCCTAAGCCTTCACACACAAAGGACACCTCAGAATGGTACAAATGCACTGTCTGATGCAGCTGATGGAAAGCAAATTCTCAAGTACCCTGTCAAAAACATGACCCAGGCGAATTTGCTATTTTAGCACAGCAGGGTGATACTTTCTATCACTTATTCTGAACAAGATACTTGACTTTCATTGCTAGGCTGCACTGCAGTGGCACACTGCCACATTGTATGCCTGATAGTGGTTGCTACAGTGGAAAGCTTTCTGTCATCACCTTTTCTAGCTTTGCCAAGAACAGACTGTTATTTAATGCACAGACTCAGGCTCAGAAAGCCAATACATTGGCCGACTGTCCACCTGAGAAGTAAGCTGCCTGGCTAGAAGTGCTGCATAGGGTCTACCTGCAGCACTCCTCTCAAGACTCCTTAAATACTTTTCAAAGCACCATACATCTACCCCAACACAGAGCCAACCTGCACAGAGACACTCACTGTAACAAACCCTCCTAAGTTCCAAAACACTACTGCCTTGCTTACACAGCAGCGAACTGCTGAGCAGTCTACTCAGAACTTTAGAGTTCCCCATCAGGCTTTCTGACTTCCAGCAGAACTTGATGAGTACAGCATTACAAGAACTAAAGCATGAAGCTGTTCCACTTGCTGCTTTCCAGACAACAGATATGCTTCAACTGCAGTACCAGCACACAGCTTGCCAATAAAAGCTTTGGGGAAATTCTGCAGTATTTCACACACATGTTTTGCAAGATACTTTTTATCAGGTATCAGTTCAAGAGTCTGCTAGCAAGTTCAGTCTTTCCAAAAAAACCCCCAAAGCGAAGCTTTGAGATTCAGACAAAGATAGAATTAGAGTCTGTAAACACCATGACAATGGTACAAGTGTAATGTAACGCAAACTTGAATTTCAGCGTCCTCTCTGACAATGTTTCTGGCTTAGAATGATCTCCAGCTGTAACACGAGGCTGCTGTCCTTTAGCTTTCACCAGAATCTGGCAGCAGTTAAGCCCTCCATTTCTGCACACTTAACTTTTTATTGTTGGTGTTACTTGAAGACACAGCTCTCCAGATATGATACAGGTAACTCACACCATCTTCTCAGGTTTGCTCTGCCGCTACTATCAGCACTGCTGGGGGAAACTGCACATCAGCTGCTACTTTCTTACTGTGACCACAGGCACCTGTCAAACCACCGACACCAGCTGGTGACCATTGTCAGCCACACTCCAACAAGCAGCTTATGGTACTAGGCCTATCTTTCACAAATACAATACCACAGCAATTCATGTTTGAATTCTTCCTCTGTGCTGAGATTTGTGGATTAGCAACATGGTCCGTGTTCTGCTGAGAAGCAGTTAATTAATACAAGTTTAGACAGTGAATATAATTCTGCATGACTTGTATTACCTGCTCTGTAGCCTTCCAGCACACAGAGACATAAGACTCTGTTTTACAGTTCATGGTAGCTGTGAACTGTGTGTACAGAAGTGCACAGCTGGAGAGGGGATGATCAAAGAGACAGTTCTGTATACCGGCATGCACAGATGCAAGCAAGGAGGGTGGAGGATGCAATGTTTACATAGCAGTCAGTCTGGGAGGAAGAACAGAGGAAGGTCACAGTACTACCACAGCCTACGTTTGTTCAAATCATTCTTGGTCTTCATTACAACAGGAATCCAGAATTTTCTACCCCAAACACCAGGTGGGCTAAGACTAACCTGTCTCAAAGCCTGCTTTTTCTGCTTCCCTTTCTGATGAAGAGCTTCAGTTGAGTATTTAAAAAAATTTGTTATTTTTTAATCTCAGGAAATTTAACCTAATTCCCAAGGCCATGTCATGGCCAAGTCCCTTTTGGATCATCTTCCCTGGACCCAGCCATCCCAAATGCTCAGTCTCATGGAAAGAAACATCACCAGGAATTTAAGGTGCAAATACTTTCCAGCAAGGTAGAATTACATCTTTCTTCTAAGTGGATTGCTAGGGCTCTGATAAGGGCAGTGCAATGTAACACAAATCTGCAAGTTCTAATTTGACCTCACAGAGGCCAAACAGGCTGCAAGCATGCTAGTTTATTCTTCCTCCCCATTGACACGTCCTGAAACACAGAAACAGCTACTGAATACGACAATTTATAAGAATCAGAAATAAAGAAGCATCCTCCCTAGTAGCTTTAGATTTCAGGCGATTTTGCTTTTTTAGGTAATGTTACACTAAGCTGGGGACTTAGACATTTAAAACCAGAAAATTCACACAAGGTTAAGTCTTGTCTGGTGAATTTCATGACCAAGGCAGCAGCCCTCAGCTGTATCTTTTCCTGCTGTGAAGAACTCATATTGCAGAGAATGTATGCAGGGAGACAATGACACTTCAGCCTTTATCACTGACTGTAACAACTGACTAGGTTCAATCAGTTGTAACAGAGTAAAGCTATACAAGCTCGCAGACTCAACCACAAACTATGAAAAACCCCCAACCTATAAGAATTCAGCTTTCTCAACCCAGCTTATTTCTGGCAATGTAGACCAAAAAGGGTTCCCTGCCTCAAGGCCCTACCAGCCACAGGCAAGGACTGTGCTGTAGACTGCATTTTTTGACCATACCTTTGGGGACTGTTTATGAAACTAGAAAGGCCAGGGAACACAGTAATTTCACAGTAATGGCTTTTCTCAAGCTCAAGACTACTACTAGCCTTTGGGGCAAGACACTGAACACAGCCCTTCCAGCTGGGAAGGATTCTAGAGTTACTAAGAACTATTTGAAGAAGCACATAGCGAGAAACAGCCCTATTTATTAGGCACTACAATTTTATTTCGGGTACTAAAGAAAACAGGAAGCCGTCCCCCATACACACACTTTATCACTTCAGCTGGCTCTGATCTAGCGCGTGTGCCCACTAAACTTGTTTACACTTCTCTATGTATTTTTTGAGGGCCCCTGGAATCCTGAACTTGACCTCCTCCTCAGGGCAGATCCACCCATATTACTCCATCTCAGAGAGTGGAGAGTTTGCTCTCCTCTATTTACCTAGAGACAGAAAAGCAATTGCTCACAGTACAGCGGTATTTCAGTCTGAGGACAAGCTGTACACAGCAGAGCCGAAAGAGCACTTGTCCTTTGGTTATCTGAACCGAGCTGCATGGCCTTAGCCACCAGAAGCCCGTCACAGAGCTGTCAGCCCCAGGCCGAGGATGGAGAGTCCACTGCGGCTCTGCCACCGCCCCTCAGCGCCCCGCACCGCAGTAGCCGTGACACGGGTCCTGAAGGACACGGCGGCGGGAGCCCGTCACGCCACCCCGGCCAGCCCCACGACACGAGAGGCCGACACCGCCAATCCGACTCCCGGGCCGGGCCGGCGCTGCCTCACCTTGACGCGGATCTCGTAGGTGGTGAAGCGGCCGCGGCCCACTCCCACCGTCTGCGGGTTGCCCACGTCGATCTCCAGGAAGTTGCTGGGCGGCCCGTAGGCGTCGTTGAGGTTCTGCGGCTTGCTGATCAGCCGCCGGGTGTCCGCGATCGTCTCGGCCATGGCGGAGCGGGCGCCTTCTCCCCTGAGCCAGCGACCGAGCCCCGAGCGCCGCTGCCGCTGCCTCCGCTACCCGCGCCGCCCGACCGCCCGCCCCGCGCCCAGCTGACTGCCCGGCAACGCGCACCCGCGCCCGCCGCCAGCGCGCCCCAGAGGCACGCTGGGTAATGTAGTTCTTGGGGACAGCACCGCTTGCTCAGGCCTGGCGCAGCCGCCCGCCTTCTGAACTACACGTCCCGGCGGGCGGTGGGGGCGCGGCGCGCCGGCCGGGAGCCCGGGTTTGTCGGACGCGTCCGGCCCCTCGGCCGGGTGTGGGTGGCGGAGGCGGAGGAGTTGAGGGGGTGGCTCGACTCTTCCCGCGGATCCTCATCCTTCGGGAAATGAAATGCTCTATATGCAAGGTGTTATGCAAAATGAATCAGCCCGCTGCAAACGTAGGCTGGTGGACATGCCACCAAAAGCTTTGTGTTGAAAACAAAGTCTTAGGTCACTGACCCAAGCTGCAATCGAGGTGACGATGTTGTTTGTAGTAACTTTAAACCTTTTAAAACTTACTGCAATTTTAACAAATGATACACACTTAATATTACCAACAGGACAAGATTTTATGTCCTCATAGCTTGCAAAGCTAGAGAATTCGTAAAGGATAGGAAAGGAAAATGGTGTTTACAGAACAAGTTATTAAAATGACTTGAGAGATCAAGAAAGAGAATGAGAGAAAGGGAGAAGCAGAGCTGACAGAATTGTCTCCTTCCAAGACATAAGGTCTTTATTTCTCGTTATCTGATTAAGTACGTGGTGTGTTATGATTAAAGAAGTATTTCCCAAACTAGTGCAATGTTTACCTACAACATCAGTGAACTGAAATTGTATCAATCTGCTATTATTTCTAAATTTTTCTATAATTTCGGAAGACTTCTGACTTTTTAAAATACCTGTTAAAAGTACCCCTCCAATAATTAAATGCATATATCATTTTCCTTCCACCCTTTCTTATGAAAGAGTTCTAGTGATGTTCCTTTACTAACTAGGTTGAATGAGACTGTGTAAAACTAGTGATATTTTTTCCAAAAATTTGTGTAGGCAGTAGGTAAAATGGCAGGCTGCCCACAAATCACATCCAAGACACACAAATTTAACCTCTGAAAAGTTTAGTTAGCTGTTGTCTGTGTTGAAAAAAAGATAATTAGAAAGCAGAGATGATCTCAAAGTTCAAAAATAGTTCATCCCCATAACCAGTGCACCATGGGTGATTTGCTTGGTAACTTTTCTGTGAATTTATTGTCATCACTCTTTCAGTGTTATTTCTCCCACTTACTAGTGCACATTTCTTTTTTTCCACTAATAGCTGTCAACTATTCACTTTACAATCATACACAGAAATGAGGCTGACCAGAGTTTACAAAGCAGGAATGAAGGGGAGCTTTACCTAAGTCATACTAGTTATTAAACTGGTTGTGCAGCGAGGCAAGGAAAAAAACTCATTAATTCTACTGAGATTACATATGCATCTGGAAAAGCTTTTGTTTGTTACACAACCTATGCTGCCACATCTGACTGCAAATTTGAAAAAGAAATAAAGCACTGATGTTGTCTTAACTATAATAGGTTGTCTGTCTCCTGGCCAAGCTTGGTTTCATTATCAAAGCAACAAAAAAGTGTCCAGTACTCTACATTTGGTAAGTTGCTGAGTCTGTGATGAATAAAAAATTTGTTTGCATGCTGGGTAGATACTAAGAGTGAGGCTTAAGTTGAATGCTTTTCTCACAGCACACCTTCTCAGCACCTCTGTTCTGTCTGCTTTTCCTATCAGGGATGACTGGTGGTGGAGAGCCTTGTGGAGGCTACAGGGAGTGATGGTTTTAGTGCCCGCTTGTCAACAGCATGGGTATGTGAAGGGGTTGCAGTGATTTGGTGAGTTGTCCCATCTCTGTTTTTCCCACCAAAGTCAAATACAACTCCTCTGACCTGGAAGACAAAGGGGAAGATGCCCAGCTTTATGACTAGTGCCCCCCTTACTTCACAAGAAAGCAGAAATGCCACACTGGCTAATGAGGCAAGGAGAAGGAATGAAGGCAGGGGAAAAGTGGAGTCCTGTGAGCCTCTTTGTGTCCCTCCAATCCTCAGAAAATGCATTTGTTTTCTTTGAATCTTGTTCCAGATTTTTTTGCTTTTG
Organism: Cettia cetti; assembly: GCA_013401135.1. NCBI lineage: Eukaryota > Metazoa > Chordata > Aves > Passeriformes > Sylviidae > Cettia > Cettia cetti. Next base: position 95,287 of record VZUI01034781.1, on the reverse strand, counting down.
TGATCACGAGACTATAGTTATGCTATTTGTAGTTGTTTCTTTATGCTATACAGATTCTTTTCTAAGCATGAAGGTGAGCATAAGCTTAGAAAATAAAGTTTTAATTCTGTTTCTGACCTGCACTTTGGGCCAAATTTCAAATGTGGAGGGAGAGAGGTCAGCTGTGTTTGTAGGTTCAAAGATTAGATCAAACATTTAGAATTGGTCTCGATCCTTCTGGGTCCCTTCCAAGTCAGCACATTCTGTCATATCAGTGAAAATCCTAGTGAAACTAAATTCTTTAACAATCAGGTACTCAATGATTTGTTATTACACCTTGTTTATTAAACTATGACACAAAGATTTTCTGGCATAACTTCAAGTGGCAAAATGGATAGTAGAATCTCACAGCATGGACCCATAGAAGCAGTATAAATGGATGATGACTTCTGGAATTTTGGTTAGTAATACTTCTCCAGTAGTTTTTTATTTCTTTCTTCATTTTTTAAAAGAAAGAGTCATATTTAACAGGAAAGGAAACCAAATCATTCCATTATCCTGTTAGGACTCTCCAGCCTTTCTGACAAGGACCCAGGTTAGGACATTTTAGGCAGCATATTTTGTCAGCACTTGTGGGGAGCGCTGACTCAGGATAAGGCAAAACCCACAAGGCATTGAACTAATTGTGAAATGTCTTGTGTGGAAAAATTACTTCCTGATCCCTGCAGTAGCTGCAGTAGCTGCCAGTGCTTTGAAACATGGTGTTTGAATGTCTGCATTGTGCTCCTGCCTGCAAGATAATAATATTAAACTTCTAAACATAATTTGTAATATCTACATTTATGTGTACATCCATATACTGTGACCTCCTGTTCTGAGAGATTAAGTAATGCCTATGTAGCTGAAAAATGTTTAGAAAACTACTACAGTAGTTTTCTAAAACATTGAGCTATTTGAGCTGACTAAGATGCAAACTGTAAACAGATAGTGAAAAGGGCTGTAAGTCCATAATTTTGGGAACATCTGTGCAGCTTTATTAACCTAAGGCTTTATAAGCAATGTAGACTTTTAACAGTGTATTTGACTGTCTCAAAATAGATGAGGTTAATGGGGATAGAAATCTACCCTCAAGTGTTTTGACATAATCCCAGGAAAAAGACTTTTGATGGAAACTGTGTTGATGAAAACGACCTGCAAAATCTATTTTCGTACAGTAGGCTGAATGGTAAGTTTTGTATCAAAAGTACCTTTGTGTTTGGGAACAAAAAGGTATTTTCCATGGTGGGAATATCTTGGAGCCTTGCAGTCAGGTAAACCCAGCCCTCCTGCAGAAACTCAGAATGGTTCTGGCAGAAACCCAAAGACTCTTGGACACCTCCATCCCCATAGGGTTCAGCACTTCTGAATTTCTAAAAGCAGTGCAGTTATACCACTAGAGGCCAGAGTAGACGTCTGGAGTGGTTTCATTTTACCCCTCATTTTTATTCCTGTTTTATTCCTGTTAGAGGCCGCTTTTGGCTGGCTGGCAGAGTAATGATGCAGCCGGGTTGAACAAATACCAATTTATTTTCTACACAGTTTCAATGCCATATTTTTGAAGGTAGGCAAAGGCACAGATACAGGAAATGAAGGATACAAATGTACCACAGAATGGATCTGTACCTGTTACAGCACATAAACCATGGTAAAACTACGGGAGTGTACTTGAAAGCCCTGTTTGTTTAGGTTAACACCAAAACTTGCTTTTGCCAAGTGCTTACAGCCAGGGGACAGTGAGTTCCTGGGTTGTGCAATCCAGTGCATGGTGGCATTTCAGTTGGCCAGTGTATAGAAGGTTCATTGCAGAGGGTTTATTCATTTAGGTAGAAGATGTCCAAATAGATCCAAATGAAAAGTTTTTCTACGCTGCCTTGCATAGCAAGGTTAAGAAAAAGCCAGTAACAATTTAAATAAATCAGATGTTTTTTCTGAAGATTATACTGCCATTTTCTCCAATTATTCTTGACATTTCACCCATTCATATTGTGATCTGAGTTAATAATGGAAGAAAACCCAGCTCTTGTTGCCTTGTTTATTCTTTGTTCTCAAGGAGATAAGCTGTTTATAAAGATAACTTATTTGTTATTTAAATCACTTTTACAGAATTTGTTTGTTTCCTTGTTTGAGTTTCTAAATATATTGTAACAATTGTGATGCATCTTTGAGATGTCTATTCAATTCACTATGATTGGTACTGGAATTCATTCCTAAATGGGCACAGGTGTTGATAGCTATAATATGCTGGAATGAGTCAAAACCAATAAATGCCCAATAGAGGAAAGATGAAAGAAAATGCACTGAAAACAGCTCTTTTAGGATGTGATAAATGGGCACTTTAATTCACTACTTAATTAGGTATATAGCGCTGAAGATGTGTCTGGACCAACTACATTTTTTAAACAGTTGGACATGTTAGAAGGGGAACTTCAATCACTGCTAATATTTTCAAGATCATAAATATTGTTTTTAGAATTAGCAGTACTATTCAGGATATAATCAACTCTTGTTTGCAAGCTATTCTATAGTTCCCTAAAGCAACATTTTCCAATACTTTTGTAAAAAAAAATGGTCATTGATAGTCTATGAAAGCTACTTGCTCACTTTCTCATGTTGCACAGAAATTTAATGCTAGAATGGGATACAGGAATTCTGATGTTGCAAAACCAAGTCAGTTTAAGCACTTCCTTTGTACTTTACCAGGAACAGACACTTTGTTAACTATTTCTTGTACAATGCACTCTGCAGGCAACATTGAAGCCCCATCCTGACATTTGGGTGCATTTCTGATGGGAATGACAGGCCAGTCAATGAATGAGTGTTATGGTTAGTGATTCCTGAGTGCCAATGCCCTTCCCTTGGAGTGCAGGCTTTTTGCATTGTGCCTTTCTGTCAAAAGAACTTTGTAATTGCAGTGGAGGTGCTTGGATAAGGCAGTCAGCTATCTACCAAAGGAGGAATGTGGTCAGCATTCTCCCAAGGAGTTCTCAGGAATCCCATGTGGGTATTTGAACTGATACCAAAGACAAGGTTTACTGTATGCTAAGCGGATACTGAGACTGAATCAGCCTCTAGGGTTTGAATTATCTCCAGAGAAATCTGCTTTTATGTTAACATATCTTGTTGCGTTTTATGTTCATAGGCATAAAAATTAGACTGATAGACATAAAATTGATGCTGCTGATGTGCAGATAGGTTGTAACTCTGGCCAGGGATATTTGTCCTTAATATTTTACAGATATCTGTCCTTAGTGTTTTATGGTCCATGTTTTTAGAGATAAAAGCAAGTAGCACGAGATAGAAATTATCAACAAATCCAAATTCAGTTGCCAAAACTCCCAGATGACAGCTGTGGCACCCAATGCAGACATGGTGCAGCACGATACAAATTACAGACACACAGAATAGTTAGGGTTGGAAGGGACCTCTGGAGATCATCTAGTCCATGGCAAGGCCACCTAGAGCAGGTGTCAAAAGAATGAATCCAGGTGGGTTTTGAATGTCTCCAGGGAGGGAGAGCCCATGACCTTGCTGGGAAGCCTGTTCCAGTGCTCTGCCACCCTCAGTATAAAGAAGCTCTCCCTTTTGTTGTGGTGGATGAGGACGTTGTTTGGAAACTGGAGTGCATGGGTAAGGCAGTAAGGTGGTGTGTGTGGCTCCAGGTGGCTCTGGAAAGTGTATTTGTACTGAGTGGCTGAAGTGGCTGTGTAGGGAGTGTGGCCCTGGGGCAGGCAGTCAGGTGGGCTCCTCAGAGGCTCCCCCACTGCCTGCAGCGCAGTTTTGAGGGAAAACAGAAGGGGAAGGAGCCAGGGACCAGCAAAGGACCTGGGGATGCTGGTTAACAGTGGCTCAACATGAGCTGGTGCATGCCCAGGTGGCCAAGAAGACACTGGCATGCTGGCCTATATCAGCAACAGTGTGGCCAGCAGGAGCAGGGCAGGGATTGTCTCCCTGTGCTCAGCACTGGCGATGCTGTATCTCAGATCCCGTGTTCAGTTTTGGGCTTCTCACTATGCGAGGGACATTGGCGAGCTGGAATGAGTCCAGAGAAGGGCACTGAAACTGGTGAGGGGTCTGGAGCACAAGTCCTATGAACAGCAGCTAAGGGATCTGGGGTTGTTTGGCCTGGAGAAAAGGAGGCTTAGTGGTGACCTTATTGCTCTCTGTAACTGCCTAAAAGGAGGTTTTAGCCAGGTGAGGGTTGGCCTCTTCTCCTAGGCAAGCAATGACAGGATGAGAAGACACAGCGTCAAGCTGCGCCAGGAGAGGTTTAGTTTGGACACGAGGGGGAATTTCTCCACAGAAAAGGTGATTAGATATTGAAATGTGCTGCCCAGGGAAGTGGTGGAGTCATCGTCCCTGGAGGTCTTTAAGAAAGACTGGACGTGGCACTTAGTGCCATGGTCTAATCGACATTGTGGTGTTAGGCCATAGGTTGAATTCGATGATCTCAGAGTGTTTTTCCAGTCTAATGGACCCTGGGATTCCGTGACCCAGGTGGGAGCGGTTGGCCCAGCACCGGCCGCGCCCGAGCTCTCCCACAGCCCCGCGGGACTCCATTTCCCAGCGCGCTCCGCGCCCTCGCCGCCGCTGCGCCGGGAAGATGGCAGCCCTTGTGTCGCCCTTGGCTACTGCGCGCTGCCTGCTGCGGGCTCTGGGTTGCCGTGCCCGCCTGCTCTCCCTGCACAGAGGTCAGTGTCGCCGCCGCGGCTCTGCGGGGCTCGCTAGCCCCGGGTGGGCGACAGGCTGCCGGGGCACCGCGCAGGAAGGGCACCGAGAAGCGGTCGCAGGAGCCGGTGCGTGCCTCCCCTCCCCGTCGTGCCGCGGGTCTGTCCCCGGCGGAGGGGAGGTGGTGGCGGTGCCGGGCGAGGCACGCGGCAGCCGCCGGGACACGCACAGGCCCCGCCGCTCTGCCGTGACCTGCCGGTGTCCTGGCATTCCCCGGCCTGCGCTTGTCCGCGACCCAGCTCTGGAGTGGAGCTGCCAGGGTGGCACCGGGAGTCGGCCCCGGTCCCCGTGGGGACCCGCGGAGGTTCCTGAGTTGGTGATGCCGCTTTCCCCCCGGGAAATGGGGCCTCGGTTCGCTGCCTGGTTAAAGCCTTGCGGCTGCACCGGACGCTCGGCGAGTGCGCCGGTGGCTGCCAGCGCTCTGGCTGGGCTTTGAGGTGTCTCAAGGACTGTTCTCCCTCAAGGACCCTCCGGTGTATGAAGAACGACAGCTGGGCTCTGTCCTCACAGCCTTGCTTTGAAAGTCTCTTCAGTACAAATATTTACGGGGTTTTGTTAACTAAAGGCTTAGGTTACGAGCAGAGGTCTTTTTTCTTCAGTGAGAGCTCTTCTTCCGTCCTCTACCAGTCTGGCCAAAGTGTGAAAATTCAGCTGGTGAGTCCCAGGATTAAAAAATGTTTGCATCCACACATTATGTTTTGATTGCAGAATATTTATGCATCCTAAGAAAAATATTCAAGCGCGACAAGCGCTGCAGGTAGTACTGTAGTTCCATGTATTTTATTCGATATTGGTCTAACACTTGGACTCTAGGTGGTTTTTTATAACCAACATGCTAGCATTTAGAAAAAGAAAAGTTGTCAGAGAAAATCCGGTGGCTTTAGGCAGTTTGTCAGCTTAAATGGATGGCAGTCCTTGCATATGTTGTTTGAGGACATCGAACTGCAGGAATGGGCTGCCATCATGGAATTGATTTATAATTTTGGTTTTATTATCACTGGTTTATAGTCTTTCATTTGTTTTTGTGATTTGCTTTCCACAGTTTTGTACCTTTTCCTTAATTAAGGAAAGACATGACAAATATTATGTGTAAAGTTCCGATTTCACTGATATGCTTCTCTTGTCTTTCCCTACTTTCACCTATAGGTCAGGTTGTTAAATGGGGAGTTCATGGAGAAAATTCAAGTAATCTTTTAGCAGCATAATCTATCAGGCATGTATGCAAAAAGTAGAATTCTAGTTCCAACTCATGTATCTCTAGAAGATTAAATATTGTTTAGTGTGCTGCCCAAATGAATGGCCTTCAGTGATTCGTCTGAGGTCATATAATGAGACAAAAATGCAAATCCTTGCCCTTATGTCTTAGCTGCAAGCTACTTTTTCTGGTTTGAACTACTAATTTCAGCAAGTGTGGAGCTTTTATGAATTTTACATGATATTGGCCTAACATCTTCAATTCATGCAGATAACTTAGTGTGTGTATGCCCCACCCCAATATTGTTCGTTGGATTTTGATTTTTTAAGCTTTCTGTTAAGCACTGGAAAGTAAATAATTTTTTCAGATCATCTCCTCTTACATTCTTGTCATTAATTATAGTGCAATAATTTGAAAGGAGCTTTCGTTTATTATAGGACTATAAATATTCTTTTAGCTTTATATCTAGCACATGATCTCTTTCCCAAGAAGCTTACATGACAAGTCTTTGTGGTTCTGCAGGTTTCTTCATGTGCTTAACTTTAACATGTGTTTAATTTATCAAAATCTTTGTACATCATGGGGCAATTTACCTACTTGAGTCAGATTCTGCAAAACTTGCATATATATTTAATAAAATAGGAGACAAGAGGACATTATTATTGTTTACAGATACTACCATGAAAAAAATCCTTTCTGATCTTTTGCTACCTTTGCTCCCATTTTCATGCAGGAAAATAACCTTTGGAGCTACAAGACTGTACCATTGCCCTTCTTCCTCATTGTGGTGTCATCTAAGAAGGAAAGATTTTGCAGCAATTCTGTTACTAGCTTAATCTTGAGTTTAGGAAGGTCTCTGATACCACCATCTGCCTGATGAAAGTGCCCTCTGACTTCCAAGTCCTCTTTTTCTGTTGTGGCAGTTGTGTTTCATAGGCAGTTTTAACAGCTTTACACTAAGAGTTTCAAGGTTTGAAGCGGTTTGGCTTCATTGGGATCCAAACTAATATCCTGAACTTCAGCTTGGATTATTGAAAACATGACAGTTTTTAAAAGTTGGTTTCTGTTACTTTTTTTTCCCCCCTCTTTCTACAGAAATTCCAGTGTTTGTGAAAAGCTCTTAAGGTAGATTGTGCTGGCAGAGCAGTAGTGAAACAGATGAGATCTTTGTATCTTGCATTAAAGCTGATTTACTAGAAGCTATTCCAGCTTCTTGATTGTGACTGTCAGCAAAGGTGGCACTTGGGTGATTTTGGGATACTTAATTTTGGTGCAGTTGTAACTTACATGGGTTTGGTTTAGATGCAGTTCTTGCACAACTATTGGCTGGAAATATTCTTTATTTTTAAGACAAGCAGTAATTAACCATTAAGGCAAAGAAGGAAGGGGAAAGTGTTAATTCTCTACCTTATACCTTGGTTACCCTTCTGTGCTCTCAACCTCTTGGCTGCTGTCAGGATCAGTTTTGGTATGCCACAACTCAGCTTTCATTTCAGTTTGTCTTCTTGCATAAATAACACTAGTGCCTGCCTCAGAAGTGACTGTTGCTTTCACAGGCTGTGGCATTTAAACTCACATGTCTTTTTCTGTGTCATCTCAGACATCAGTTCTAATAGCAGTAGAAAAACTCAACAACACACTGATCAGTTTTCCCATTTGCTGTTTTTTTCCAGTGCAGAAAGTCCCTGGAGTTAAGAACACTTTTTATATTTTTATGTAGGCATTAATTATCTTTGCAGTGATAAATTAATGTCAAATTACCGATTATGTCTTAAGTCTTCTACTTGAAACAAATTTTTTTATAATTCCAGATTGGTGTTTTTTAAAATAAGTTTTATTTGCCTTGGTGAGATTTTCCCCTCCAATTTCTTTCTTTTTTTGGGGTGTATCACAGTAGGTCTTCACTGCAGCTGTATCTGTGATCCTTGTATGGGTAAGCAGAAAGCCAAATGCAAGGACCTAATTATATGGTATGAAATAAAGTGAGATTATACTTGCATACATATTTGGGAACAGGAATTTAGGAAAATGTTGAACCTTGGTGTCAAATCTAAAGAAGCAGGGAACTTCACATTAATGTGGTAACATCCAAGACAGTCCTGCACCCTGTAGATGGGAAAGGTAGGTTATGGATTACCATGTGTCTAGTTTTACACTATTCTGTGTAAAACTGAGTGAACAGTGAATTGATGTTGTGCTTTTCTGTAGTTGTATCTAGAACACTACATAGGTGTAGAGGATGCTTTTTCTGTGTGTGACACTTGAAGACTTCAGAAGAGAGCTAATAAAAATTGAGTTTTAGTTTCTGTAATACAAAGATTAAATAACAGTAAGGAATAAATGAAAATCCCTATTTTGCAGTGTAGAGAAGAGAGCTGTAGGACTACAGTGCACTGAATCATAGGTGATTCCTATAATTGAGTGATAGATTTTGCAATCGCTTCCACAAAATGCAGGTTAGAATAGAAGGTGCACATCTTTTTCTGTCTCTTGGAATATTTTATCACTTGTATAGCTACCTTCTGTTGACTTACCTCAGAAACCCCCACATGCTCTTCAGTAGTGTCTGCCTTTTGCAGCTACAGGTGTGAGTTTATCACTTAACCAGTTACTGGGTGTCTCCTGGTAGTGTACTCCCATCATATTTAAATCCCAGTGTTCAATATTATTTTAGGAGTGATTTGTGCCAGGACACAGGCTTTTTTCCCCCTGTGTGTATTTATATTGAAATACTTGTGTTTATTTTATTTTAGTTTGTTTTTTTCCTCTAATAGTGTTATGATATTGTCTCACTGTCATTTTGTGATCCAGTGTAGCTGTTGGGTCGTTTTTTGCAGAGGTACTCTTTAACTGGTCATTCCCCATCTCCTGAGTTTGTTAATTCCTCTAAATAACATATTTGTCCCTGTTGATTTGCATCCTATTTGTATTAGAATATTTGTCCAGTTTGTCAGAATTTACTTGCCTCCTAGAGAGTGCAGCCCTCTCCTGATTTTCTGTATTTGCATTCCCAGTCCGTGCACTTTATTTTGCCGTATGTGGCATGGGTGGAAGTTCAGGGTTGCATCAAGGTAAGATCCTGAGCCCTCGATGAAACCCCACTGCAGATAGACACCTAGTTTAATGTAGTAATTATTTCTTACATATTCTTTTTTCCAGCTGTTTTGCACCTGCTTAAAAGTTCTTTCACTTGCAACTTTCTTTCCTATTTTATAGATGGCAGTGCTATATGACAAAGGCATTACTGCAATTAGCATGCTTTTCCTTTACCCATTAAGAAATCATGTTTTTCTTTATTATACTTAACCTGCTAAATGACACTGGAAGCAAAGAAGATATTTGACAGCTTTCCAGTGTATGCCATTGTTTTTCATATTAGTGATTTGGCAAGCTTTCTTGCAAGTAATCTTGTGCATTCTTTCCTTTACTAGTTATGTCTTATGTCTAGCAGTTCTGACTATTTTTTTTTTTCTTTTTTTTAGTGTCTTGTTTCTGACAGTATTTCTAACCGGGCTTGTCCCTGTCTCTTCTAGGCAGAAGAAAATGCCAGCAGATCAGGCTGTGGCATTGCAGGGCTTCACAGCTGCTGCCTTGCTTAGTGTGGTGTTTGAGTCTTTCAGCTTCCTTACAGAACTCCTGGTTTGGTCTTGTTTGTTGACTTTTAATTATTTTCTGAAGTTTTGCCTAAAGGATTAGCTATAGAAATGGACTTTGGAATTTTTAAATTATTTTACCCCGGTTTAGATTAAAAAAAAAGCTCAAAACTACCCTTACAACAGCTCATACAAATCTTACCAACTCTCTAGCTGGGCTTCTTAGTGTGTTTGTTGATCAAATAAAGGAAAACATAAAACATACTACTAGAGTAAAGTTAGAAACTGAGTTAATGAAAAATGAAGGGATAAGCACTGGTTACATAGGTAAGTTGTGTATATATGTCTTTGTGTAATCTGTTAGGCATATGAGTTGTTTATAAGGAGATGCCTTTAAAAACTTCTCTATTAATTGGTTACTTTTATTTTTACAGCCTACACGGCTCAGGCAGATGAGAAGACAGGCCCTGGTACTCCTACAGATGCTCATGCTAGAGCCTTACTGGTTTGCAACGGACCTTTAGAACATTATGAGTTTTTGATTAAGCAGGAAGAGCTGAAGAATGATGAGCAGCAAAGAAGAGTTGTGCAGCACCTGCAGAAACTGCATGAGAGTCTTAAAGGCTACAGCATTGATTCAAAAAATGTTCTTTCAAAGGTGAAGTTTATAATGATAAAAATATTTTTTGCATTTATATTTGCTCGAAAGAATGTGCGTAAAATGCATAAATTTCTCTCAAGAGCACAGATCTTATTTTTGCAAATGTGTCTTTCCAGATAGATCATTCTTCATGTTTCAATCTCTCTTCTTTCTTTTTTGGTTTGTAAAATCTAGTGGCAGTCCAGAAGTAACCAAAATAAATATTATTGAAATAATGCTGTAAGAAACTCTGATATGCTTACAGTTATGTCTGCTGCCTACCTTTCCAAAAATGTCATTTGGCTGTAGGAGAGAGGAGCCTAAACCAGGTTTTAATTCTCGAGGACTGGTACTAGTGTGTTTGGATTACATAAACTGAACACTGATGTTTTGTGTTCTACCAGATATTCCACAAATAATTCCACGTTACAATATGTATCAGACATGATACATATTTAAAAACAATTCTTCTCCAGGTTGCTAGTTTCCAGATCAGGTAAGGAGAGAAGGCCTAGGTATAATCTGCACCCTTGTTGTGTTTTTGAGGGCATCACAGTTTCTTTACAAAGGATTTACAGAAGTTTAGATATATCCCTGTTGCACATTGCCTTAACAATCCTAGCGCTGTTAGCCTGCTGTTGCATCTCTGTAACTTTTCCTTGAAGCTCTTGATACAATGTTTTCCAGACTCTTATTGACAATATTTTCCACTGTGCTGTTATTTTAACAGAATATAACATAACACAATATGCTGTTATTCTCAGATTGCTGCTGTGGTGGCCTTGCACCTGGAAATATTGATAGCACTGTTTTGGCACATTCTCATGGGAAGCAACTAGAACTGGTGTGGGAGTTCCCTATTCAGCTTTCCTTGCCTCTTGTTTTGTAGATATGAGTTTATATCCCAGAAAACCAAATGTAGCACCCAGCAAAGCAGATAAGACATTTAATTCTGTGCTAAATACTGGTTAGTCATAGATGTGCACAAAAGTTCAATGCCCAGCGAATGTGCTTCATTTGCACCTGATTAACATATTCCACTCAGCACAGCTGTAAGCTGCAGTCAAAGGAAACAAGAGTGGGGTGTTTGACCACGTCTGATAATAAAAGTATGGTGCATGGGGAAAAGGCATGGCAAAATATACAATGCTGTCATTGCTGCACTGGAGAGACCTGGAGGGAGGGGGGAAGCTGTCAGAGTTTTCCTCTGATTAGACTCTTGAGTGTTTTTCTTTTGATTTCACTCCTTCACTTGCACCACTTTTGGGTTGGTTTGTTTTTTTTTTTCATCAGAAGTAACTTTAGCATTTGTGGTCAATAAATGTCCTTTGCAGTCCTTGCTAACAAATCCCCATGTCAGCCTTTTTAAGCATTCATTACACAATACTCCTCATCTCATGGGCATAAATCTAAATATGCTGCTCCATTGCACTTGTTACCTAACCATACCAGACTGATCTCTTATCTGCACAAATACTGTCTTTTGTTTGCAGGGCAAGACTAAATGATGTAGCATGAGATCAGGGGAGCCAAAGCCTAGAGGGCTCAAGTGCCTTTAAATGGCACACTATCCTCTGGCCTTGAGGCAGCAAATAATAAGTTAACCATTCTAAGGCTCTTGTGATGGGTTTTAGCTTTAAGGTGTGTGACAGTAGAGAACAAGTGTTACACCTGTAAAGGGGGCTCTTTCAGACAGGCAGGAGGAGCAGGCTGCAGAGCATTGGGACACACACCTGCCTCTTGGTCTGCTTGCAACATCCCCTGAATGCCTCAAACTCGGATGTGTAGCTGGAGATGACCTGTTTGCTAATCATGTGCTTGACTGGAGATGCCATAAATGTCCTCTTGATGGAAGGAAGCAGACTAAGCACCTAGGAAAGAGGTTTTTATTATGAAGAGACATGAATGGGAAATAGTTCCGTGAAGTAAATGTCAGGCACTCTGGAAGAAAACTCACAAATACACGAAGCAAAATCCTGAGGCAAGACTGTTGTTCCTAATGGTCTATAAAAGTTCCTTTGTAAGTTCTGTTCTGGAAGCAGTTCACCCCATCATCTTTATGGGTCCCTTTCAAATCAGCTTTAAACAGGGTGTTTGGTCATGTGACCTCTGATATCCCTGCCAATCCAAATCATTCAGTGATTCTAACTCTGATGTTGGAATTGGAGCCAAACAATAGTTTGGGATATATTTTTGCCTTCTCTGGCACTTGGATCAGGTCATCACATTACTTACCTTTTTACTTTAGGGATTTCTTTTACTTAAAATTAATAAAACCGTACAAGCAGTGTAAAAATGATAAATAGCCTGAAAACTGTATGTTTATTTTAAAACACTTATTCATGTTGTGTGTGGGCGGATGCCTGTGGGCTTGTGTTGTCTTGTCGGATTGATTTGTGGGCTAGCTCCTGAGTCTAAACCAGTCTCCGAATTCAGTTTGTGCAAGTATCAAATGAAAAATAGAAACTTCCTTTTTTCAAAATGCTTATTTCTTATCTTTGGTATCCAGAGCAGTGCCTGCATGCTAACCTTCTTTGCTTAGGTGTAAGGAGACCAAGCTGGATTCTGCTTGTTAAATTACTTCTTTAACTTTAATCTTAAGCGGCTGACTTTGTGTCTTGTATCTTGTGAGGATCCTGAATGTGAAAAGCTGTTGGGTTAGGTTTTGGGTTTTTTTCATCTCTCTATGTTTCTTTTCAATCTGTGGTGTTGGTCTTAACAGTCTTTTAACTTGCCTTTCTCAGAATTGTCTTACTGTACCTGGACTATAAATGAAGTCATTCAAAAGGGAGCCAATTATCAGGTTTGCTCCTGTTACTTTTAATTTTTTTTGGACACGATGCCCAAAAGATAGGCTGGAAATAAATCCCCATAGACTGATGTCTATAGAGCAGGTATTTGTTTATTGCAGCACTGGTGGTAAAGGGGTATCTCCACCTAACTCACCCATCTTTGCAAAATGCTGTGATGTATTTATACAGTTAGTATTACTTAGTATCACTGTGTCACTGCAACATCACCACATACACTCTAGAACTAATTTACATGGTATGAGCTCATGGTTATTAGAGAGTTCTTCTGCACTGCACTTGTGCCTCCCCAGTTCAGGGGTCATTGGGGGTTTTTGATGAAGGCTTCCAAGATCTTCTTTGCAGCTGAACTTTTCAAACTTTGTCTTCAGAGCATGTGCAGTTATGGTGGTCTGTCTGATCTCAACCACCTAAATTCTTTGTTTTGTGGCTAATTGGCTTTGCACTTGCCAATTTTTCATTAGTACTATACTCTATCTATCTATCTATCTAATCTATCTATCTATCTATCTATATCTGAAGCTATCCACCTGGCAAGTTTTTTCTTCTTTTTTGTCTATTCAGCTTTAAGCAGCTAGTTAACCATATATACTAGCCATTAACATTGTGTAAAAGGTTATGTATATCAGGTTTATAGGTATAAAAAGCTGTGATTCAGGTTATATAGGTATCAGGTTATATAGATATATAAAAAGTCATGATTTAGCTTATATTGATATCAGGTTATATAGATATCTTATAACTCAAGCTATATAAGCAACCTTGTAACTTTGATCTAAGTTATATAGGCATCACACATAAGTGCCAGGCTTTTATTCATTTTCATTTTTTAGGAAAAAATGTTATGACGAAGGCATTTGCCTTACTGTCAAACCTGAGGATCAGTAGGTTAGAGCCTTTTGATCTTTTCTGGAAAGATGTTTTGACATTTGGATATTAAGTTCTAAAAGCACTGCCCTGGAGAATAATTTTGAGAGCTGACTTGTGTTAATTTGAGTGCCCCAAATCATTGTTGTTAGAGCAGGTGTCATGGCTTTGTAGATCAAGCATTATGTGGGCTAGTGTGAAGTGAATAGGAAAGAAAGCTTTAGTTGCAGAGAACAAATATCAGCCTTATTCTATTTAGGAAATATGATGCTGCTATGTCTCTGTGTAATAAAGCTAATTGCAGTAAAGTCAAACTGGCACTTTCTTACTTAAATGCCATTTTTTACTTGAGAATGTGTTTTTCACTACTTCCTTTAAAGCGTTCCACTTCTTAATTTAACATTGCTTTAATTTGAAGCCAACTTTTAAAAATTGTTGCATGGCACACTGATGGAACTAATGAGTCACTGAGAAACAGCTGAAGATGTACTTGCTAAAGGGGTAAGTGTTGTTGCAGTTTGAGGTTTTTCTTCTAGAGTTTGATATTTCTGTGGAAGTTTTAAGACTTGTAACCAGGCTGAGCATTATAGTGCTGTGCCATACATCAAAACCCCAGAAGAGGAGGAGAGCAGTGACTTTTGTATAAATCTGTCAAAGTGTGCTAGCTTGTGTAATTAAATGAAATCATGACTCAGGGAGAAGTCACAACTGCTTTGTTCCCCTTCCGCAATCTTTGAGGAAGCGATTTGCCAGTTCAGACAGAGCTTCTTATGAGATAAAATGAAGCCAAACATGATAGTTTAAATTCTAGTGCAGGCCAGGTTTTGCTTCAGCGAAGTTGTGGTCAACCTCTTAATGAAGGTTTCCCCAGAATAAGTCACAAATGTGACTAGATAGTTGATAAAATCATATGCTTATCATATGTTTGCATCTGTTGAAGAGTTTCCTAAGTAAGCAAAATACTTAGTTTTCTGTTACGGCTTTTCAGTGTAGTGATACCGCTGCAGACTTGGCTCAGTCAGAGCTGAGCTTTTCATGCCAAGAAGAGCTGGTGCTGAGTACTGCTTTCTGGAGTTGCCTGGGTTGAATAGGATTTGTGTAGGTTTCTGGGTGGAATTCGTTTGTATGGCCACTGGAAGGCTTCTGTAGGAAATACTAATGGTACAGGTAAATCCTGTATATGTGCTCGTTGGCATTCTCTCATGGAGGCCAGGTACTTTGTAACTTTGAACACTCTCATGTTTTTGTGATAAAACCATTGGATTTCCTTTCTGTTTTGTACTCATTGAGTTTTAATAGCTATAAATGAAACAAATTGATGTATTTTAAATTCAGGATGTATTTTGAAAAAATGAAATACTGCATCAGTTATACCTAGTATTTTGTAGGTTGACTTCTTGCTTTTTCAGGAGGTTTCTAGCAAGTTGAATATCCACTTTTAGTATGAAATCTCCTGTGCTGAAAAGCAATTAATCTACTGGCAGCTTTTTTTTTTTTTTTTTTAATAGTGGTGCTCGGCATTTCAAGTGTGCTCCTTTTTCCTGGCTCTGTCACTGAAGAGAATGTGGTTGAAAGGTTGCGGTGAAGAAAAAGGGGCGGTGGAAGAGAAGCCTCTCTCTACCAGCCTCTTCTGTAGTCTGATATTCCTTATTTCATTGCCTTATTTCTTCTGTGATAGAATTGCAGAGGCCTCTTCCAAAATAGCAGAAAGTATTCCAGAAATAGAAACTTCTTGCACTTCTGAACTGTTACGAGAATGGTCTGCTTTGGTTTTAGCTTTGTTCTTCTTTTGTCACTTTTTCTCTAAATGGTTTTATTCACTGAACTATGGTAAAAGTAGGATTAGGGAGCAAATATTTATATCAGATACAATAGAGGCCTTTCAGGTTTTTTTTTATCCAGAACACTTGTGTTACCTCACAGGCCAAACCTTTCTGAAATGAGTAGTCTGGGGCACACAGACACAGCAGACACCAGCCATTTTCTTCACAGTAATAAAACTGTTTGGTTATGATGTAGGTTTTTTGGGGCATCAGCTTAGAATGAGTCTCAGGGAAGAAAGCAATTAGTCTTGCTGCCAACCAAGTAGGCTTCTGTTTTTCAAAATTACTCGTCAGATTTGAACAAGGACTTCTATCTTCAGCTTGGTGAAAGCGTGGCCTTATGTGTTGAGATACTTTGAGATCCTCTGAATTGAAGTTCAAGGCCATAAGAGTTTGCATAGACATTTCAGATCTCCAGCTTTTCAAAATAATACCAATTGGGACATCTTAAGAGTTGTTGAGTTGCTGTACTAATGACTTGAAATAAGCTCAATTATAAGTGAGGTCATGTTTTGAAAAGAGGTATGAACAATAGTAAACACCATTCAAGACCTTGAAAATGTCTTCAGCTACAACAGCAGCCAAAAAGGAGGCCTGAAAGAGTGAGAGAAAGAGGCAGTTTTGTTAGCATTAAAAAAAAAATCTGCTCTTGGGAGACTTGTCTCTTGAATTTTGCATATTTTAATTAACCATCTTAGTACTGACATGCATTTGCACTTAAAAATTTTTCCAGTCAGGGTGTAAATACTCCCAGGAAATTAGTTGCTTGCTTCTGGTATCTGAGCAGGGGAGAAGGTGGGAAGGCATTTCAGGTTTCTAAAGATATTTTCCCCTTCAAACTCAAATTTTGTGTATCACTTAATTTCTTTGGGTTAGTACCTTGTAAATATTAACTTTAACGTCCTTAAATCTTACCCTGTTGCCAAAGAAAACATCTTGTCAACAACTTTAACATTGTTATGCTGAGACCCCAAGTGTACCTCAGGTTGCTACAGAAATGAGCAAGAAGTCATTAATTTAGTTTGTCTTGCTAAATTTCCTACTTTTCTCCCTTTTGTGCCTGGAGTAGACTGTCCTTATTTTAGGAGGATCTTCTGCATTAGATCTCCCCGCTCCTTCTTGCAGAATGTGTGTTTGCATAGAACCAAGATTAGTCTTCTGTTTTCTTTGCCCCCACATCCCATTGGCTGACTGACTGCTTGCTGTGATTTGAATTGAATCAAGAACGTTGATGGGATTTTATCAGCAATCCTAGTGGAAGTTTCCCTTTTTCTTAGACAGCTTCCAGACTTCAGAATATGCATTAGAATAATTAAAACAAAAAGAAAAAAAGAAATCCATTTTATGATCATGCAAAATAGCTTGAGGCTGGTAGGATGTCTGAGTTTTCAGTATTAAGAAAAATCCACTGATCAAGTTTTACTTTATTGAAATAAAATGTATGTAAAGAAAAAAACCAACCCAAAGCAACCAAGAACTATAAAAATAATTTCTTAGAGTTATACAATATCTGACAGGAATGACAAAGTCATTATACTAAAGCTGTCAATAGTGTGATGTTTTGAAATATATATAAAATATTTCCTACAAACTTCTTTAATTGCTGAAGGAGGACAAAAGGTTTTTTGACATTTGATTTGTTTTTAGAGATAATTAGCTTCAGCAAATATGTTTGTATCTGCCAGTATCCATCCTTTTTAGCAATCGGGTATCACTCAAAAATTGCTGGCTTCAAAGGGAAACTAACTTCATTTTAAAAATCAACTTTTATGGAGCCCAAGCCATTACATTTGCTTCCTTTAGTCAAAACAAAAGTTCCTTTTTCTGTAGCATGATATCTGGAAATAAATATGCCAGAAAGACCAATAAGAAGACAGTTAAATGTAATTAATAAAAGCTTTACAATGAAAATATTGGTATAAAAATGTAGGCATTATTATTTGTTTTGGTTGTATAACCTTTGCAAAACCAGGTAAAGCTTTACTCTACACATTGATTTGTTTTTCTAACTTTGTGTCACTTCTTGTGAAACTGCAAATCATGTTAATACAGCTTTCCTGTATAAAAAATTGAATGTGATAGTCTTTTATATTGTGAAATGATTACTGGTAATCTAAAACTAAACCCAAAGAAATTTTTTGAAAATGTCTCATTTGGATTTTTGTCTGTTTCTCCTTTTCTCCTGTATCTTTGAGCATCAGTAGTTTTATTGAGCACAAGCTCAAGTACACACTGAAAAATATTCAACAATTAAATTGTCTTACAATGCTTTCAAAGTACTAGCAAATAGTTGCAGCCTTGTCAATTAATGGAGTAGTTTCCAAACATCTGAAACCCTTTCCAGCCACAGATTGATGATACAAATTTTTGATTACCCTATTAATAGAGATCTGAATTAAATCTAAAAGGGGCTCTTGTGTAACAGCCATGCTTGCATATTTTCTGAGTGAGCTGGTACTATAGAGCTGAGATATTACCCTTCTACTTTTTGGTCATGCATTTTCTTTCATATTTAATTAGTGTTTTGTACTGACTCCTCTATTTCTTTAACATGGCACTATGTTTTGAAAAAGTGCTTTAGATTCAAGTTGTTTAGCAATTACCCAGCTCCAAATGAGACCACAGGGTTGCAATTTTAATTTTCCTCTGTGTTGGCTCAGTCCATACAGCTCTGAAAGTGAAGCACTTTAAAATAAGTGAATACTCTTCTGCAGTGTTTTTTGTGGATGTCAATTCAGTTTCATGGATTTGATTAAATTTTAAGATCTCCAGTTTTTTCGAAACTGCTTCTTTTTTGAATTTTACTTGGAAGTGGCTGTGCACAGTACTGGGGGAAATGGAAAGAGGACTATTTCAAATTGAAAGTCTTAGCATTACTGGAAGTTTTTCCATAAAAATATATACTTGAGTAAAATAGATATCTGGGGTCATAATATATGTCCTGAATAATATTAAGAAATTTTACATTTTTAAGCAGTATTCATTCCAGAAAGTAACTCACTTGAAAAAATCGTTAAATTTGAAAATATATTTTAATGTTTATATATATACACATATACATATACAGACACATGCTTGTGTATATAGATACATATATTTACCTTGACTCCATTGATAGTTTAAACCAGAGATGTTTTTGCTTTTAATATTCAAAGCTGAGAGAAATAGGATGTACCATGTTCATGAGCTTTGCAGTACTGATTTGCTAAGTCCTAATAATTTATCTCTTTAGCAGATCTGCTCTGATAGTATTTAGTGCATATATCTATGAACAGTACAATATGCTTAACTTTATATCCTTTTTTCCTAGGACTGTTTGCTCAAATGGCTTAATGAGCGAAAGGATTTGTTTTGATGATGGTGGATTTGAAAACATTAAATCATTTTATGTGTTCTGATAAAAAGGCTCATGTGCTAGGGCTGGGGATAGTTTCACAATGATCTTAAAAAACCCCAAACCCCAGAATCCCAAGCCCCACGTGTGTTGTGCTTCTCATACAGAATTTGCACGATGGTAACATTACTTATGAATTCTGAGCTAATGATTTAGTCAAAGTTACATTTCACTACCGAGTGCTACTGTTGTGGTTAAGTGTAGCTACTTTCTTACTTTAGCACAGCCATGTGCTTGCTTTTATTTTACCCAGTATCTATACTTATTCTTTTTCTCTTGCCTTGCAGCTCTTTGCCAAAACCCAACCTCCAAAAGGTCTTTATGTCTATGGAGATGTTGGTAAGTTTCATTTGCATCCAATGGAGTTTTTTTCCTAAATTCGTGTCTATTCGAATTCTGAAGTGTCTAAAAGCTCTATGTGTATGTAGCTTTATTGGTTTAATGAATTTTACAGGATATAACATTGTGATGTTATTTAATATAATTACATTCTGAATGCTGGAAGCTGTTTGATTGGGCTACATTACTTTGTGTAGTTGTTTTCAGTATTACCCATTCACTAATATTTAAGAATGCAATTTAAGAGTTTGGGAAGTAATTGTGGGAGAGAATTCATATATTCTAATTGCAACAGTGTAGCATGAAAACATAGCTGCTTTCCAAATGAAATATTAACATATTTTATGGATGTATGGGTAGTAATTTGTGCAATCTTTGGGCCATCTCTGTATTTTAAAACAGAAAAATAAAAATGTAGTTGTTCCAAGTTTTTGAACAGAAAAATCCTCACAGCAGTCTGGTCTTGTACTTACCCTGTGAAAAATTATAGTTTTATTAGGGCCAAGCCAACAAACAATCATTACTGTAATCAGAACATACTGCTCTTAAATTAACTACCTGTTGAGTGTTTTTTATTGTTCTTATTTGAAGGCACAGGAAAGACAATGTTGATGGACATGTTCTATTCTCACTTAGAAGTAGAAAGGAAAAAGAGAGTCCATTTTCATGGCTTCATGTTGGATGTACACCAGAGTAAGTGCAGACACAGGTATTGAAAGAATTTTATAAAATACAATATCTATTAAAAAGTCTGTCTCATATTCATATTAATCACTGTAATTTTATTTAAATATTTTAGCATAAAGTAAAAAAATACTAGGAGAAAAGTTAAAGCATTTTAGCATTGTTTATCATACCAGCATAGATATTAATTGCATATTATTTCTCAAGTGTCTTCTCTGTAAGAAAAATGTATATAGCTTGAGTGTATTGGTTAGAATGAAGTCCTTAACTGAATGTTTTCCAGGTACCAGTTAGCTTACCTGCAATCTGAAGAAGGCAATACTAAAACTGAAAATGTAAAGGTTAAACTCAATCTGTATTTTGAATAAGCAATAGCTAAATCAGATATAAATGCCAAGGAGAATGGGAACTATTCTGGTTGATTAGCTTAGTAAAACTGTTAGTAATTTAGAGGAAGAAAGTAATAGAAAGAAGTGCATCCTAAGTTTGATGAAATTTTCTGATCAGCTGAATAAGGGACTTTGTTTTGACAGGGATGGTGTTCTGATATTTTAAAACTTGCTTCTGTTTCTAAATTCTATGACCTTATAATACTCTCAAATTGTGAACTACTGTTGTGACAGCTGCATTTTTCTTGGGAAGCTTTCACTGGTGTCAATAACTCGAACCACTTTTTAGGGCCCACTTTTCTATCATTGCTGGGTCACTTGAGATTTTCTGTTTCCATTTCTTGACATTTGTGCTTAATCTTCACAAAAGTAGCTTCCTTCTGCAGGCCTTTTTTTTTTTTTTTCTGAGTCTTTGTTTATAGTCAGATGCAATACAATCCATGAGACAGTAAAAAGTATGGATTTAATAATCTTACCTTGTGCCATTATCATCATCTTCACATGTTGAAGTATAGCTGTGTTGCTACGTCTGCCTTCTTTTAAATGCATTCTAAGAATACCTTCAGGGCAAGATAAAACTGCAATTTGTATCAGTTTATAGAAGATAAAGTATAGGTTTTTCTTTGTTAGCTAAAAAATCCTTCCCATCTTAGAAAAAGAAATAAGAAATATTTGTTCTTTTCTGTTTTGTCATCTAAGGAATACATCGCCTTAAGCAGAACTTACCAAAGAGAAAAGCAGGATTTATGGCCAAATCGTATGACCCAATTGCACCTGTGGCAGAGGAAATAAGCAAAGAGGCTGCTCTCCTTTGTTTTGATGAGTTTCAGGTAAGAAGTCTCAGATTACTCCTTCACTTCAAGGGAAACTTCATAAAATTACTTTTGATCTTAAAATAAGATACTTGTTACTGCTAATATAGTATTTGAATCACAGGCCAGTAGTGACCTGTAGAAGTTAGAGACCAGAAGTCCGTTTACAGTTTTGAAGATGGTGGGGTTGGGTTTTTTTTTTCTACAGTAAGCAAGATGCAAGTTAGCAGCATAAGTCCCCTTACAATGCTTCTGTTTACCAGTCTGGTCACTGATCATACAAGAAGGTATTAGAGTTTGTCTAAAAGGCTCATGAATGCTCCAGGGCAGGGACCATCATCCTGTACTGAGTCTGTACAGTGCTACCTCATGCTTGCTTGCAACTGATCTTTGCTTTTGTAGTACATATAATGCAACACTCTCAATGTGATTAAGGATTTTAAGAAACTTCTACTGAATTAAATGTGAAAATTAAAAATAAATGTATGAAATGGTATTTGCCCAAGCTAACTTGATTATTTCATTTGTTTTATACAGCTTGTGAATATTAAGGGCATATCCCAAACTTAAATGTAAAATTCTTTATAAAAATGTTACATAAAAATCTAGAGGTATTTGGCAGCTTTAACCAGCTAAGATTTTTTTCAATTCAGAGAGAAAACGCAGAGCAACATTAGACCAGATCTATGTTAGTTCTCAAATCACCAACAGTAAAATAATCTATTAACTGTAAATTGTCTGTTATGGTGTTAAATTAATACATTTCTGAAATGGATGGAGCAGTTTATATCTCCTTGCTATTATTTTGCAAACCTGCACGCTTGAGGAAATAACTGTTCTATGGTCGGCTTCCATGAAGGGAATTTTGGTCAGGTAACAGTTGTTCTTGTTTTAAGTTTCTCTTGTATTTTTCAAGCAGAGGTGTTCCTTTGACCTGTGGTTTCAGAATGTTTGGAGTCATTGCAATTGCTGCTGGTGGATCATTTAATTTGTGCTCTGTCCAGTGAATATGATTATGCTGGGCTTCCAAACCGGGGAAAAATCTAAATAGAGAGACAATTGTACTTACACTATGAAGAGATGGGAAGGTCTGGAGAAGGAAGTGTTAACTGTCACAGCATTAAATGCACAAATGGTAGAAAATGGCTGTACCATGTATTAGTGTAAATACCTGCTTTTCTGTATAAATGCTCACTGCTTTCATGTTGCAGTATTGCGGTGTTTACAGACTGTCTGTCACATTTCCACATTTTAAAGGGAGAGACTATGGTATTTTGTGTTCCCAAGTTGATTGCCTGCTCCCCCTGCTGACTTCCTTGAGGTACACCAATGACTTCAGCTGTAAAAATCACCTGTTCTGTTGAACTGTCGCAGTTGGGAAATTAATACAAGAACTATACTTTAAAATGTGTTTCCCAGACTTTTCATTAATAAGTGAATTTTTAAAATCTGCTTGGTTTGGGTATAGTAGTTTTCTAAATTCACAGATTTCTGAATGGCTGGATTTCTTGCCTGATTTTCTGTAACGTGAAACTCTACAGAGGTTTTGCCTGTTTAAGAGGAGTTCCAGCTTTCTGAAATTTTGCAGAAGGCACTGAATGTGGGATAGGAAACCCTCTGCTTAAATAATCATAAAGTAGTGCAGTGACTGGAAAAGGAGCTCACATGGTGACACAAATAACATTATTAATAAGGAGCTATATTTAATTTAAGATGGTTGCAGCTCATTTCTGCAGTAGAGATCATGGCTTTGTTTGCCTGCAGTGTGATTTACTCGTATTTAAAGAACTGCTAGATTAAAATGAAACTGGAAAGAGCTGCAGGCTTAGAACATACACTGCTCTGACTTGTGGACAAAGCAACTCCCTGTTTTGACAGATGGAAAGTGAGGTTGTTTTGGCAAAATAATTGTGTGGAGGCAACATCAGAAAACTATTGAGATTTGCTTTAAATACTTGAAGTGGCTTTCAGATGCCTGCTGAACAAAAAAAAGAGTAAGTTGAAATTCATTATTTAAGAACAGAAACATGGATGAGTGGTATTTTAAACAGGGACAGCAAAACTTATTGTTAATGCCTGTTTTGCAGAGGAAACCAAATGCAGAACTTCAGAAGACAAAAGCATTGCTGAGGTTGCATTTTCCTCATTGACAATGGGCTAAAGCAAAACAGAAGTATTTTGAAGTGAATCTTCTTGCAAAGCCCAGAGAACTATTAAGGAAGTGGAGAACTGACTAATTGGTCTAGAAAAATATTTCAGTACTCCTTTTAAAAGTAAAATTCTGTGTTCCAAAGCATTGTTGTATTAAGAAAAATATCATTTAATGTTTCTTTGCGCAAGTACTGTGGCCAGGACGTCAGTGATAGCACTATGCTTCTGTGTTTGTCTGTTTTGAAACGGGATTTTGTCACCAGTTGCCTGAGCCCCAAGCTGTCAGGTTATTAAAGCATTGCTGTCTTACTGATCTTTGTCATACAAGTTTACTGGAAATATTAAAGTCTTTTTTAAATCACAAAAGTCTTAAGCCATTCTAAAAAGTCATCATTTTGAAGAAAAACCCTAAAATTAAGCCATATGTAATTATGATATTTCAGAACACAGGGGTGGCTATTAGTGGCCAAATAACTATACACAGGTAATTAGAAGCTCTAATTTTGGCAGGGACTGTAACCTGTGTTAGTATTGATAATGGAACCAGAGTCCCTCCTTCTTGGGAAGCTGAGCCATCATGCAGAGTTAGCCTTAAGGTACTGATGGTACCATTTGGACAACAAAAGTGAACTAACAATTTTAGGGAGATTTTACTAACCTGCATTCTATTAAAAACCTCTAATAAAAATTAGGCTCTTATTTTTGTGCTAATACTAATTGCTGATAATACATGCTTATGTTTGTCATTCATTACATGGAACTGTACCAATCAGTGGCTGACTGAGTCTCAGGCACTTACACATGTAAATTAACTATTAGTCTAGTGTCTTTCCTTTTTTTTTTTTTTTTTTTTTCTTCTCTTAAATGCTAATGAAATTTCTCCATTCTCTCCCCTAGCAGGCTCTCCTTATTGGTAATTGGTAGACTTTGCTGTTATTATCAGTTGCAATAAATGCTGGATACAGTAAAAAACATGAGAACTCACAATTCTTTAGTTACTGGCTTCTACCTGCTTTACCTTGTAGAAATTTTTTTCTTTCCTAAAGTGCATTAGATAAAAAGAGCTTATATTTGGATCCTGGTCCTCAAAATAGCTCTTGCTTTTTTTTGACAGAACTTTCAAGAGGGTTTTTTGTGTTACTGTTGTTTTGTTTTGGTTTTTTCTTTTTTTTTTGGTAATGGAGCTCAGAATTCTGCATCAAATAAAAGTTCTCATTAATAAGAGAACGTTATTGTTTTGTTTTATGTGAGCATTAATACTCTTTAATTCCCTGTTTGCTAAAGGTAGCATGCTTTGTAATACTATTAAACAAAAAAGGTTTGTAACCAAATTACTTTTCTAATAGAATTTTAAAACTTGGCTTTTAGGTGTGCTTTTTGGTACAAGAAATTCAGTTACCCCTAAGGCGCACATCTATAGTGATTCCTTGTGGGTCCTGTTTTTTTAGCAATGGGAGAGGTTCCTAAATTTTAGTATCCAGAAGAAATAAATTACTGATAAGTGAAACATAAGTATATTGAACATATGGTATGGTAGTGAATTACTATTCTTTTTAATATCATATCTTAGGGAGCAGAGATATGCAAATTGGAGGTGTGTGTTACAGATTGTGTAAAAGTTTGTTTTTCAAAAAGGAAAAAAAATCCCTATTAAGGCATTCATAGAACAGAATGGAAGAAGAAAACGAGTGTTTATTTGTCATTCATTAAGAACATTATTGCTTCAAAATAGCTGCCAGAAATGTAACCTAAGCCTTTTACCTAAGTCTCTAGTGTAGAATTCTTTTTTTTCTTTTTTTTTTCTTTTTTCTGCCCAGAAAAATCATTTAGAAGTGGGAGAATGATGGGGGATGGAGGGGCGTGAAGTAGAAGAAAACATTATGCTGGGTAAAATCTTTCTGCACGTGTATTGCCATCACAGCATACACATCTAAGGTGGTGAAAGCCCAGCAATCTGCCAATCTCTTGTGTCATGGGAATATATAACTCCCAGCATGCCACCACTGGTTTATTTCCTCAGAACTGAGGTCTGTTTTGGCAAGCCAAAATGCAACAAGTGTCTTTATAAAAACCACAGGGGCTGCAGGAAATTCAAGTGTAATGATCATAAAGGTGATTTATGTATTAAGATGGTGAACTCCTATAAAATATGAATTGCTGTTTTTCAGAAAACCTTTTTTTTTTATAACATTTTTCCTGTATCCTTTTATTTCTTGGTACTAGAAAGCAAATTTGTTAAGCTAAATTTAAGATACTTAAAGAAATTTTACTTAATGGCTTATCTTGTAGTATTTTTTTTCTTCCTTACCCCTCCCCACTATCACTTGTCCTACCCATTTTATTTTTTTCATTTGTGTTTTGTGCCTGAAGGTTAGGAGAGGCTGACTGTGCTGGAAGTGACTGCCTGCCTTTTGATTATTCATGGACAGTAATAGAAGGCACTTAAAAAGAACAATGAAATTGCTTATTTTTGTGATGGGCCATCTGTTGAATTGTTTTTTGCAACAATCACACAATAGTATCTATGTCATATCATTCTATTTTCAACAGCAGCTGATTATGTATAGTTGGCTACTTGTCTTTATTTCTGAAGTCCCATGACCATTTTAAATTCACCTCTGTAAACCTTTGCCTCAAAGGTAATAGAAATGTAAAACAGCCGGTGTGTATCTCATTTTATCTTCTGGGTTTTTTTCATGTTGTTCCTAATTAAGTAGGCTCTTAAATGTTTAGGTCTGTTTTCTGTGTCTCCCACCTGTAGTTTTATAATAGAAGTTAACATGAAATCATTTAGCAATTGGTAAAGAAATGGTGGAGTTCCGCAGTAAAGAGTGGGCAAGTTTTGAAAGACTGTGGTACATTCGCTGCTTATTAATTACCCCTTTTATTTTTTTTCTCACCAAGCAATAATTAGAATCTTTTTCCACAGCTCTCACTAACAAGCATTTTCCTAGCTACAAAGCCACTTGCAGATCTATTGCAGCAGAAGCTGAAAGCAAGATAAAACAAATGTGTTGTCTTCTCAGGTCACTGACATTGCTGATGCCATGATTCTGAAGCAGCTTTTTGAAAATCTCTTCCAAAATGGGGTTGTCGTTGTGGCAACATCTAACAGGCCGCCAGAAGGTAAAAACAAACATTCTACCACTATTGCCCAAATCCAGTGCATCTCAGTAGCTTACAAAACAATTGTATTTATATCATACAGTATTTAATACTCATGAACTCTCTAGCCTGTCCCCTGCTATTTCTTTTCTTAAAGAGGAAAGGTTTTTCAGTTAATCTCACCTCTCCTTTATCTCAAATTCAGAGTGTTCCTTCCTCCACCATTCTCAAAGCCCTCTGTATTTTCTGGTCTCCTCTACCCTATCCAAAACAGTGATAGGGTGTTTGGGCACAGGGCGGTTGAGGAGGGGTAAAATATCACCTGTTTTGAATGTGTTTAAGGATAGGAAAAGATCAGATCCTGCAAAAGAAGGGAAATGAGATCACCTTCCTTCCCAGTTTCTAGCTCAGAAATTTGCAGATGTGATCCACCAGCTTGGAGGAGAGCCACTTATCAAGATGCCGTTCTTACATTCTTACAAGCTGGTTTGAGGGAATTAAGTGGAGAGTTGTTTTCATTGCTATCTGTTTTTTTACAGTGACTAGCCACTTCTAGTGACTAGCTAAGTAGATCCTTCGACGAAGTTGCCAAATCTGTATGGGTTTTAACCAAGCAGTAAAACTGTTAAGTTTTTGAAGAGGAGAAGAATCTTTGTATTGTATAGTGTTAGCAGTTAGCATAAAGCATGAACTACTTCTATGACATTTCAGATTCATCAATTTCAAATACTGAAGAGTTTCCTTAATTGTTAACTGTAACAACCATTAATTTTCCTACCCAAATTAATTGAGAAAATGACAATCACTAATGATGGGCAATTCTACAATGAACTTTATCTTAGCAAAAAACAACAACAACAACAAAAAAAAAAATCCCACAACCAAAAAAACCCACCCAAATGATTTTATTAGGGGAGGAGATCCTGGTGCTTTACTCACTTGAGAGCCATCCTTGGGTTTTTTGAAGCACTTTTCTCTAAAGTTCAGGAGAATTTTTTATCATAACTTCGGGATTGTAGCCAACGTTTTGGCTACAATATCAATATATCATTTCATGACCTTTATTGTTGTGTGGGTGTTTTTCATATATATTATGTCACTGTCATAACAATCTGAAATGCATCCACCTGTATTAAGTACCCCAGAGGATGTCAAGAACAGCATTTCCAGAGCTGAGCTGTGTTACAGTCCAGGTGTTGGCTGATGCCTCTCTCTTTTTTGGTCACTATTTGTGAATATTCATGGTGAGTCTGACATCCCTCTGCAGGAAAGGGAGTTGGGTTTGTGTAATATGCCACACCAAGGTTTAAGACTGAATGGAGAGATTTGTTTCTTGTGGCTACAAAGGGGAAAAGTGGCTTTTTCTTTAGAGATCAGATGTGCCCAGCTGCTGACTGTTGATGTGATACATGTAAGTGTGTTGAAATCCTGCCCCAGGGGAAAGTCAAGGGAAATACTGAGATTGTATTTGAGGAGTCCAGGCTTCATTTCTCCACCAGAATTATTTTTCTGATCCTCATGAAACAGAGACATGATACAAAGCTTACAGCTCTGTTGGCTAGAAGAACTAATGGGAGTAGCTGTCTTACACTACTGTTACATGTTCACTAAGTTTTCCATGTAAATATGCAATTGATTGCTGTATATTTTAACTAGTGTATGACCATCCTGATTTGCTGAGTTCGGAATGAGCATGATACATGGCTTCCTAGAACTTTGTTAGTAATTAGGGTAATGGAATTGCCTTTACTGATAATTTTTCTAGAAGTTTCTGCAAACATATCCAATTTTGTGAAAACCATTCTGTAAGTGCCCTATTGGTGTCTCATGTGTGCAGCATCTTCTGTCCACCATGAGGTGTTGGTAAAGCATAAAAGTTTTAGTGTAGCTGTAGCCTTCAGGCCTTATGGGAAATATAAAGGATAATCATAACCTGGCATGTGCTTTATGTGGAATTTGGTGATATTTCTGGTCATATTTCCTGTTCATTCCTTCTGTCAGTTATAGGTGCTAAGTTGCCTTTTTATAAGGCTTCCAAAGATTAATGAAATGGAGCAGATCATAATGTAGTTTTAAGTGATTGTGTTTTCAAAGAAGTTATTCTGTTATGAACTTGTTAGGCAGTTGGATAATTTCCAGAGAAGAGTTGTTTATATTGTATAAATATATAGAGATAAGTAAAATGATAAATGCTGCTTTGAAGTTTTTGTTAATTTGTATTTTGTTTGATGATGCAGATCTGAATTTGTCACATAAAATACTAATTTTTTTTTTCTTTATTCAGTTGTATTTTTAGCAACTTTTTCTGAGTTTACGTATGAATTTAATTTTCAGTTTTTTGGCCTTAGGGGTGATGCTTTTTCTTGCTTTTGAAGAGGGGATGTACCTGGCAGAATTGCTAGATGATAAAATATATCACAGTCCATCAAGAATGATGCTAACTTAATAAAGACAGATTGTGTATTTTTAGTTTATGTGGGGGTTTTTCCCTGTACCAAATACTTGGGTTTAGCAGTTGCATAGTTTGGCCTTACAGTCTGTACCAATGTATACCCAGCATTACAAATATTTTTTATACCCTTACTTTAAAACAGGTGCTGCTCTAATTTCTTTTGCTAGAATTAGTTATATGTCATTAGAGATCTAAGTAATTTTTTGCTCCCTGCCATTTTCACACTTCTTAAGGATGTTCCTTTCTTCCTTAGGATTGTATTGAATTTTCATACAGTAAAAGAATAGAAACGGATTTTAGCTCTCTTTTTCTGCCTTTTGTTCTTCCTCCTGTCTCTAGCAACACTCAGTTTTATTTGCAAGACTAGAAGACAAGCCAATGTTATTAAGACTAAGTAGCAAAATGGTACTGATTTCCTTTCTTTCAGATCTCTACAAAAATGGTCTTCAGAGGGCTAATTTTGTACCATTCATTGCTGTGCTGAAGGTAAGGAGAGCCACTTGTTCAATGCTTTTCAGTTTTGCCTGCTTTATTAATGAATTTGTACATTTGTAGAGGATTGCTTTGCTGCAAATTTCCAGATTAAATATATCTGCTTTAACTATTTAGGGCAAAACTAATTGAAGGTAAGGCAAAAAGAGACATTTTTCTTTCTGGAATTAACATGTTTTTCAGGCTGGACTTTCTTAGCATGACAAAAAGTTATCTTTTTGGCTAAGGCAGCAGAAAGTGTTTGTTTGGATAAGACTTTGTTGCTGATGCATGTATGTTCCTCTAGCATACATACTGTGTTGTACTTGAGGATATCTTACATTTACAATGCTGAAACAGCTTGCTGTTACTTTGATGTAAAGAAAGTAGGGTTTGTTCTGTACCCCTCAATTACCTTGTTTCTGGGTCTTTCTCGTGTGTAAGTAGTTTTTTTTCAATGGCTGTTTGTGAGGCTTCACATAACGTCCAACAAGCAGTGGCTCTGAAGCAAGCTTCCCCCCAGTAGTAGTGTTGTGGGAGGTCAAAAACTATAATAGCTTCATTTAAATTAAAAGATGGAGGATCCTTCCTCTGTGAATACCACAATTGGTGCTTATTTTGCTGTTAAAAAGAACATAAGCTAAAATGACACTTTAAAGTTCTGGACAAGTTGCAGATATTTTTTATTCACAAGCTACAATTGTGTAGTTAATGTTATTGAGGGCTAACATACAGCTCTCATATCCTGCTCTGCCTGGATTGGCATGATGTGTATAATGGAAATAACAGCATTCCCCTACCTCACAGAAGTATTGCTAGAATAAATACATAAATATTGTTAACTATATTGGTATCTAGGATAAAAGAATTGTAAGGTAGAGTTTAGGTAGGTTTGACTTTGTGATAGGAAATTTGGAATTGCTGAATTGATGCATTGACTGGATGTTTCTGCTCAGGTGGTCAGGAGTAAAGCAGCTGACAGTGCCTTGTATCTTCAGTGGGCTCTTTTGGAATTGTAAGATTGCTTAAGTGCCTGAGAACCTTTGAAAATCCCATCTAATGCTGACATTTGTACAGTTGCCAGGTTTAAAAGTTAATATGCCGTTGACATGATTATGGCACTCCTGTGCATCTGAGAATGGCTGTTTTGGAAGTCTGGGAGGTTACCAGGGAGTGTTGTTCTTACCTGGATGGCTTTAGGAAAGTAAGGAACATAAAAATAAATGAACAACCACTTCTGTTTCAGGTTCTTGAAAAAGGTTTGCTTTGTAGCTGGCTGCATTGGATGAGAGCTCCCAATCATAGAGTATTTTCAAGCATAGAAGTAGTTTCATGTGCATTTGCTTTTTGAAATGCAGCAACCATGACAAATCATTCTCTTCTATATGTTTTTCTTTGTTGACTCCTAGTTTTCTCCCTGATAAACATAAGGATCTTTCATTTCAGTGATCATCAGGCTTTAAGAATACCTATTATATATGCTTATTCATAGTTTCCTTTTTTCTCTTTTTAGCTAGTTGAATTAAAAAAAAAGTGAAATGTAGTTTATGCATCACCTCATCAGGACTGGGAAGGTAATCAAAATTTTTTAGTAGGGAACAGATGGAATGCTGAGAGAAGTGGTAAAGGTGGCTTAGTCTAGAGAATGGAGTACTGCAAGAAGAAACAAGTAGCACAACCCAGACAAGAGTCAGATGAATATTATCATCATAATGAATGATGGGAGAAGCAATGTTAACATAATTCACAAGGGCATTTGTAAAATACTGGATTTCCTATCGTTCTTTTTCCCAGCACCTTTGTGTTTTAACACTACTTGAAATATATGTACCTTCAATGTCACTTTAATAAATATCACCAATGTAACATTATTCTTTCCCAATGACATAATGACCAAAAGGTGGATCAGAGGAAGCTTATTCACAAGATGCTTCTCTGACCCTAGTTGGAAAGTGGAAGGATAAGGAACATGGAATTAAAATTATTAATCAAAAATATTGAAATTACATTTTAAATTCACTACAACCATAGTCAGCATTTAAAAATTACATTGGAATATATTCTAGAGTAAGATTTTAACCATTGACCTTAATGTTACAGAGGTGTGGATAGAACTACATTGATACTCTGGCTTTGGTGGTTTGGAAATGCAGATTTAGGCCTCCCTGATGTGTGTAGAATCTGTGTGATGGCATTGGTGTGAATGGATAAAATAGCTTCTGCCTCAGCTGTGCATAGTTCAGTGACTAGGAAATGTAAATATGATTTCTTCTAGAATTTTCATGAAAATATGAAGGCAAATACTGCATCGATTTCTTGCAAATGTTTGGTTTACTGTCTTCTCAACCTTTCCCTCACTCCCAGCCATGTGTGTCTGTGGTAATGTCTGTCTCATCTGACCTGTCCCCTAGTACTGGCTTTGACAGCTGGGACTAACTCCTGTCTTAGTTTTCTCTGGGCTCAGAGCCTCCCAGAAGGCTTTTGTCATTCATCCTCAATTTTGTTTTTATTTTTTTTCAGTCTGTGTAATTCCATTTCTTACAAAGATAACTGCAAACCAGTTTCTGTGGAATAAGCAAAAGAGTGAAATAGCACTCTAGAGAAGATAGATACAGTTATCTTCCAAAGTTTGTCCATATTGTCTTTCTAGGTGGTAAATTACTGGGGCGAGTGACTGTTGTGTGAGGCTGCAACTGAAAAGTTACAATTTTTAAAGGAGCCACATGAAAGCTACAGGTCCTGCAGCTGGTGGCCACATAAAAGCCCTAGGTTTGTGTCCTTGGGCAGGTCAGTAACACCACTGGGAGCTTCTTCTGCCCTGTGTGTGTTCCCTGTGTGTGTTCCCTGTTCAATTCTGATCTTATCCCAGTGTTCTCTTCTTTTGAAATATTAAATAGTTTGAGATGTATATTTTCAGGCATTCTTTAATCCTGTAACTCAAAGTTTTTATAGACGGGGAAAACTCTGAATTGATCAGTTCATCGTTGTGGCTATGATTCTTTGGGACACAGTATTCCTTATGAAAGGGTTTAGTTTCTGCAACAGATAAGAGTGCTACTTCAATCTGTGAAATTTTACAAAGATAGAGCTTCACAGAGATAAGAACTATTAGGAAGAAAAATCTTTTAATTCTGTAATTGTAATTCAATTCAGTCTCTTCTGATTGAGCTTTTAATCTCACAGGATCTCTTGCTGAGCATCTTAAAGTGTGTGGAATTCCTATGTGATTTTTTTTAAAGGCAGTTCTTGAGAAAAACATTCATTGCTCGCAGTTACTTTGTTCAAATGCAGAGAGCAGAAATACTCCAAAAGTTATTCTCAACCTAAAAGAAATATACAAAGTTTATAAATGTTTTAAAGCTGATTTAGAAATAAAGCTGTGTATCTTGGAATTGTGGAATTGTTAAGATTGGAAAAGACCTTTGAAGATTGTTGAGTCCAACTGTTAACCCGTTGCTGCCAAGTCCACCACTAAACCATGTCCTCAAGTGCCACATCTGCATATCTTTCCTCTGGGGATGGTGTCTCACTTCCTTGGGCAGTCTGTTCTGATGCTTGACAAACCCTTTTGGTGAAGAAGTTTGAATCCCAGGTCCTTTTTTTTGCTGTGGAGCTTTCCAGCCATCCTGTCCCCAGCTTGTAGCGCTGCAAGCGGTTGTTGGGAGCCAAGTGCAGGACCTGGCACTTGGCCTTGTTGAACCTCATACAATTGGCCTTGGCCCATGGATCCAGCCTGTCAGATCCCTCTGCAGAGCCTTCCTGCCCCGCAGCAGATCAACATTGGGCTAATCTTTAACAACTTGATGTAAGATATTATATGAGGCTCTTGGGGGAAGAAAAAGAAAGAGCATGCTTTAATTTACTGTATTGACAGTAATTTTGGCAACACTTTAATTTTTGCAGACATTTAATGGAGACATTTATATCAACCCTTAGCTGTTCTGAAATCCTAACTCTAATTCTGTGGCTTAGTGTTGCATTCTCTGGAAAATCAGGAAGGAAAACTCCTCAAATAATCTGTAACTTGAGTGAGTAGTTCTTGCGATTCCAAAGGGTTCCTGGAGTGTAGCATGAAGCTTCAAAATGTCAAGCTGTGTTGAAATACCAAGTATGTAACTTCTGCATTTTGTCAGGTCTTCTTCATGCAATAGATTTGCACTACACTAAATTTTAACTAAAATTCAAAATTTTTAGGGCTCTTCATAGTCTGAGTATAACTTTAGAAGGTCCAATTTTAGAAAAAATGTCTAGCTTTGGTTACCTCATTTTGCTTTGAGTAAAGGGGAATCAGCCTGAAATCTGTTGTCAGTATGACATGAAATTACTTTCAGCGTCTTTTTTTCCCTTCTTTTTTTTTTTTTTTTTTTTTTTTTTTTCCCCTGCTATTAGGGACCAAAAAATTATTTATTTTAAGACTGTGTGGTTAAAATGACTTTTAACCATAAGTAAGCATTGTACACTCCTCTCAAGAAAGCAATGCATTATTTATATGCTGTATTGCCCTGTCTTTCTTGAAATCAGTTAATGATTATTTATTTGGAATGTTGCTGGCTGTAGTTTTAATTGAAGTATACCCTTTCCTACAAAGCAAGAAACTGAGGAATGTAAAAACATTTTAAGTTTTCAATAGCTTAGTATGAGAATGTGAAAAATACTTGTTTAAAAAACATTTTGAGCTGCTCCTAAGGAAATTGTGGGAGTTAGTTTTGTACAAAGGCATTTGGTAGATATAAAATGTCTTTGATGGTGCAGTCAGCTTTTGTCCAACCACCTGTGTGAGAAATGCAGGGATTTGTTGAGTGGCGGATCTGCCTCTCTCCTCCCCCCTCTCCCAAAAAAGTCATCTCCTTGATGAAATTGATTTGTCAGTTTGTTCCAGTCTAATGGTGTGATAGCCCAGCAGCTTTCAGTATGTTGAATAGTTAAAACCTGCTTTTGAGGTCAGTGTCAGCCACTCTGACCCCTGTGAACTGTCACCTGAGTCAGAATTGCAGGGATTAGGCCTTTGATATTGTGATGGCTTCGCCTATCAATTGACTTTTTCATTACTGAAGATGTTGGGCCTTTTGTTTCCCTTCTTAGTATGTAACCAAGCAAACTCCTAAGTAGAAGGAGCGTTTGTTCTTGTTCTCTCTCTGTGCAAGTAATAGAAGTACTCATCTTTTGTGAAGTGTACCTAATTAAACATAGAAAAAATAAAAATAGGAAATACAGCACGATTGCAAGTATTTTGTGCTGCAAGTGTTTTCTTGGGAAATCTACAACTAAGGGAAATCTTAGTTTGAGAAATTTGTTAGACTATCAAGTAATAAAATATTGTATATAGAAAGCAAGGTGTCAGATTAGGAGCTACCAATCCCTTCTGCATTCAGCCTTCTAAGCCTCTGTGTGTGTGTGTGTGTGTGTGTGTGTTAAATTTAAACACAAGGATTATTTGAATTCTCTAGTTCAGAGCATGTAAGTGTTACAATATTTTATGATGTACCTATTGCTTTATTGTGTTCTCAAGGGGTGAACTGTTCTGTTTATTTACCTTTTATATCTGTCTTAGACACTTTCTCCTAGACAATTTATTTAGATGCAGATCAAAACTTTATTTTAGGATGAAATAGTTGCTACTGTAGCTGTGCCAGGCTTCCTGCCTTCTCCCTTTCTTTAATTGTTAGGATTTCCTGAGCTCTTGCTTGGTTTGTTTGCTCCTTGATTAAAATGAGTAAATGAAAGCATATCATAGATACGGAATAGTTGGTTCCTGCTGTATCAGGGTAAATTAGTCTAATTACACGTGGCAGTTCTGTTTGCTTGTGATGTAATGTGAAATGAGGTCCTGCCTCCCCCTAAAAAGCCCGAGCCAATTAATAAAGCTTTTAAGCTCTTTGTCACAGGCCACCGTGGAGGTCTGCAGAGAAGAACTTTAATCCAATAAACATTTCATTTAGATCATGAAAAGAAAGCATGAGGAGAAGCTCCTACAAGAGAGGGTGTTACCAGCAATTCTAGTTGTGAAGAGATGCGAAGAATTTGCCAAATTAACCAAGAGGCCTTCATATTTAACACATAAATGTGTCAAAACTAATAATAGAATAATTTAATTTGAGTTGAACCTTATATTGTTAAAATTCTAAGAAGCCACAACTGTTTTCTTCAAAGACTTTGCTGTTGAGTTGGATGGACAGGGCAAGGGGAGGTTGTGAGAAACCCAGATAGCAAATAACACTGGCCGAAGCTGGTGGAAAGGGGAAAAAAAAGGAATAGATAATTAGGTGTAATTAGCGTGTATGAATTGTTGTCTCCCTGCCCTTGGCTTGAATAAATTTCAGAGAAAAAAAACCCTAGTGGCAAAAACCCTTTGATGTAAGAAGAGTCATTGTGGTTTGGCAGCATAAAGGCAGTGTTTTATACTTCTTACATAATGGTTGTGATACAGAAAGAGTGAATGGACTCTGCACCCCCCAGCCTGCTTTACAGCAAGGACTTTTGGATTCCCTTGAAACAAAATGCATCAGAAGTTTTCAGTTGTGGGTAATGAGGTAGTGGACCTCATCAGAGCTAAGTGTAAGCCATCTTTAGCCTTTGTTTAGATCTTAATCACTTTAAAAAAATTATTATTCTGGGAAATTCAGTTTCGTAAATCATTACTACTTTTTTTTTTCCTTTTCTTTTTCTTTTTCTTTTTTTTTTTTTTTTTTTTTTTTTTTTCCTCCCTGCCAACAGTTCTGGCAAGAGCAAAGGCTAATACTGGGGAAAAGAAATACTAATCAAATGTTAAAAAGAAAAACAGCAGCATAAAAGAAATCGAGACAAATAACTTCATCCAGGGTATAATTCCAGTGAAGTACATGTATTGGATGAATTTGACCCTTAGCTTACGAAACATCATGTTATAAATTCAGCGTGAACTCTTGGTGTTTGTTTTTCACAGAACGCCACAGCTTGCTTATTAGGAGATTGAAAGTTACAGTCATTACTGGTCCTTTAGCAAAACTGGGTGTTATGCAGTGATTTGTGGTTTGCAGGTGGTTTTTTTTTTCCTTTTGTATTTATTCTTATTCGGCAAGGAAGATTTTTTTTTCTGAAGTGATGTGAAATGCGGAGCACAGTTCAATGTAATTCTTAGTGCATGGAAGTTACTCTGCCTTTCTTCTGTTCCCTGACTTGAAAAAGGAGAGGCTACTTGTCTTCAAGCCGGCACAGCCACATCTGTACCTCCTGAATTCTTTCACTTTTGTCTGAATATCTGAAATACTATTCACAGAACAGTACATTTTAAGAGTCTCTCTTTTTATTCATGCACCATTATTTTACAAGTTAATTGTCTATTTTTCCTCTTCTTAGGGGGTAGCTGATTTGTAGCTAGACATTAAAATAAGTTATTGAAAAGTTGTACAATAGATCGTATGTTCCTTGTGGTAGCAAGAATAGTGGGGTTTCTTAGTTGTTAAAGTTTTGAAGGCTGTAATGTAAACTTGTGCAACTTCCACTGAATGAATTTTGCCTCTCAGTTTATCTCTGCTAAACTCTTCAGTTTAAAGTTTAAATGTTCTTGTCACAAGTGTATGAAAAAGACTGATTGATTGAAGGAGTTATATTTGGCAATATTTCTTCTTCTAGATCTTTGTGCTCTAAGCCCACTGAAAAATAATTCACAAAAAAATGTTTGTTATCCCAGATCAACTTGAGAGTGATTACTTTCCCTGATATTGTACAGGATTCTTGGATGACATTTAGAAAGTTTTCAAAATAAAATTGTTCATGTGGTTCTTTGGGGATTTTCTTCTTGGGTTTTTTTTTTCTTTTTTTTTTTTTAAGTTTTGTTACATTGTTTGCAATTTCAATAAGCATGAAGTATCTGAGACTATTGTAACAATTTCCCATATTTCATTATTGCAGAAGAATGTAGGGGGAAAGACTGTAAAAAATCCCTTAGTTAACCCTGTAAAGCATTGCACTGTTTTGTGGTAAATAGCCTTTTCTGCTTGAAGTTAATTTGGTCTGTGAAAGGCTATACCTGAATACCATGCCAGATAAGTAATTATTCCTGATTGTAATGTTGGGGTTTTTTTTCAAGGATGGGTCACAAGAAATTCAGTTAGGGTAAAGTATGTACAAAGCTAAGAAATATGCAGATTTTCTGTTGTAAGATTGTGTAAAAATTATTTACAGTTAATACTTGCACAAAGGTTAGAAAGGTTGATGAAGTGATATTTAGTTTTGCTTTACTATTCACTGCATGTCAGAATGTAATTATGACTGATTCATGAAACTGTCTTAGCAATGAACCATCTTTATTAAAATGCTGATCAAGAAAAGAGCTGACAGTAATAAAGAATAGAACACTTTAGTCTTGTGCTTTTGAATGATTGCTAATTACCCCAGAGGTCATATATAGTGCTTATGAGGATTCATTGACATTTTCTTTAAGTCTACTGTTTCAACAACATCTGAACAAGGAGACAAAACTAGATATACATCCAGCAATGCTTGGACCAAGTTTTTCTCTGCCACCAAATACCTGGTGATTCCCTTTCTCCTTCCTCCTCTCCCTGAGTGCATCTCAATCTTGTGGATTAGTGGAGCAGAAATTTAGGATTGCTACCAACTTGATTAATTTCTTTTTTTTTTTTTTTTGTGCTTTTTTTTGTTTTCAAATAAGGCAAAAGGATAAAAGGAGAAGCCCTTTGAAGGTCCCTCACCTCTGCCATGCGTGCTCATGACTAACAGTGTGGCTGATGTCCTTTAGAGCTGCACTAGAGAAGAAACTGCCCTTACCCTTATATATTTCTCTCAGCAGGCTATGGACAGACTTGTCCAGCTTTTGAGTCCCAGCTGGACCAGACTGACATTCTGAAATTTCACACTCTGGTGACTGTCACATGCTGGTGACTTTGAGAGTACACTGAATTAAAAATCTGTGGGTATGCTTTGTATATCCACAATCATTTTTTTCATTACGCACTACATTCTTGCTTAAAATGATTCTTGTTCTAACATAGTTATGGAAAATGCCAGTTGTAGTGGTGTCCTTTGGATGGAGAAGGCTTTTCTTGAAACTGCTTCAGGAAGAATTTTAAGAAAGAAGAGATAATATTCTGGTTGATAATCTAACACTATGTGGAGTCAAATAATGAAAAATAAAAATGCTTAAGTCCAGTGAACTCTTCCTCTCTTAGCTGGTGACTCTCATCTCATGGTCTACGTGTTGTGTAATGTGGGAGAACATCCTATGCTGAATGTAAATGTATGAGAAGAATGATTGCAAATGAACCTAATTATTTTCTGATTTGCTGGAGGAAAGGA
Source organism: Cettia cetti (assembly GCA_013401135.1). NCBI lineage: Eukaryota > Metazoa > Chordata > Aves > Passeriformes > Sylviidae > Cettia > Cettia cetti. The sequence goes on along the minus strand of VZUI01034781.1, from coordinate 56,522 downwards.
GTCTTAGTGATCCTGTGTATTGCTAATGGAGACTAAATCAGAGGATACATTTGAAAAGGAGGATGAGACCTATGTGAAAATTGTGATTCCTTTTCCTCAGAAAGAGTGGCTGGAAGTTACACTTCTTAGATAGGCATGGTTACTAATATTAAGTGTTGTAATGTGCTTGTTCAGAGGCCAAGAGTATTAATTGTGCAGCTTTGCCTGCTTGGGGATAGAACTATACCCTTCTTTGCTTATACGGAAAATGAGCATTTGATACTGCAGATGCAGTGTTGCCACTTCATTTTCCAGGTGTCTGGTTTGACCCAGGTGTGAAAGGCTATTAAAACTCAGCAGGGGATTAAGGTGTTGATCCTCCTAAATTGAAGCACCCTTGTATCTTTGTTCTCCTACACCTTGTCTGGCAGTCCTCAGGTGGGTTTGATAGCTAATCTGAGCACTCCACTTAGTTTTTTGCTGTTGATAAGAATTCTGGGGTGATTACTCTGTCTATTCTTGTGGTCTAATAGGATGATTTATAGGTTGTTTTTGTTTGTTTTTTGTTTTAATACCATTAAAATTGAGAGCAGAGAATGGTAATTGGGTTGACTTATGGTGACCTTCAAGGTTATGAAATATCTACTCACCTGCATTATCAATTTTTACCAGCTGATCACAATATGTGAGCTCAGAGGGCACAGGAATACTTAGTACTGTGTTTATTGTGACCACAGGCCCATCTATAGCATTTCAGAGCTTTTTATGACACAGGGGAGACACTGTGACACACCTCTTGAGAACTGGCAGGTTATCCAACTAGCTTGGAATACCCTTTGAAATTCTCTAAAGTTTCTTCATAATAATCTATCCTGTCGTGTGCTTTAATTTCTTAAGTAGTTTAAATATTTTAATAGCTACCATTCCTGATTGCAACAATAAAGGAATATCAGAGGTGCTTACTGGAAAAAAAAAGTATTTGTTAGTCTGTATTTAATAACTTTCTAGAGTAGGTCTATTGACAGTCCAATTTTATCTGTTCTGTCTAAAGGAGATTGTTTAAGTGTTGTGTCTTGATTGAGCCATGAGGCTTTACCTTTTTTTTTTTCCTTTTGGAATAAAGTTTTTGTGCCACTCAGTGGGAATGAGTGCATGCTTATGCTGCATTTTTAACTTACTAATTGCATTTTCAATTCTGTAATTGTATTTGTTCTTTGTATACATAAATACATAAATGACTTCAAAATAAATTGTATAACTAATTAATTTTATGCATTTGAATTGAATAGGGTAAGTCAGAATAGGAAATCTGTTGGAAGCTGGGGATGGTTTCACTAGGCTGACTGTGGCTTCAATATCAAGTATTTATTTCAAAAGAAGTTTAGCCCAAAATGAAATTTGAAAATTTAAAACTCCGTCCTAACAAATGGAAACCAATTGTTATAGTTACGGGTTTGACAATTATGTGCTAACAGCCTGAGCACTCCAATTAGTTCTTTGGCTGTTGATTAGGATTCCATGGTGATTAGTGAGTGTGAGAATGCAATCACATCCGTAGGGTTTAATCAGTCCTGTGCTGGATGAGGAAGTCCAAAGATGGAGAAAGTAGAACTTCTGTATGTAGGGGTTTTCCCCATGCTGTAAGAAGATGAAGGGTAGAAATTAGAGAAGGCTGTCTTTTCACCCCTCTCCAAACTTCCAGGATTTTTAAATCATAGTACTGATTTTTTAGTACCATGATGCAAGAGGATAATGCTGGTGAGACCTGTGAAGGGCAGACAAGATGCATGGTGATAACTCACATAGGCACCCTCTCTGATGTTCAATATTCTTACACTTGTGAGCAGGATTTATTTTTCCATACCATGCAACCATTTATCTGGTTTTCCTTTTTGCAAATCTAGTATTTTAAGTATTTATTCTTTTGTTATGTGATCTGATTATACACTGTATTTTTTAACATTTAAAGCATGTATCCTAAAAATATAAATATGTAAATATGAATATTTTTCCTTCTGCATTCCTGTGAAACAGATAAGTGAATGTTTATGTGTGCAGAAACAAGGAACCATGGTGGCTACCCTTGTTGACAAAGGAAACCCCAAAAGGAAAACCTTTCAGATCTCTGCTCAGCACATAGCTTGTCTGGGATCTTTCTGACTGAGCAAAGGTGACCATGTGCTGCATCTCCCTTTAGAACTCTCTCCAAGGGTACATTCTTAACTTGGAGAAGAGATGGTGGTGTTATTGTCTGGCATTGCAAGCAATCCTCTGATTACTGTGCTTTGGTTCACTGCTGCTGCTGTCCCACCTTTTCTCTCCTCTACTGTGTAGAGCTCTGTTTGTGTAAATAACATTTCCCACTTCTGTTTGGTGGTTTGGGAGGTTTTTTGTTATTTTCCATTAGCACCTATGGATCTGTACTCATCATTTATTCACATAAGGAAAGGTTGTTCCTACCCTGCAAAGCTTATAATCTAACTGCAGGAATCATGTCTTAAAGGGCTGTTTTCTGAGAACATGTTGTGATTCAGATTATGATGTTTCAGTTCATTTTATGTATATTCATATAGTGTCTTAACACAATAGGTGTGGGTGAGCTTTGAAGTGTCTTAGTGAAAATAATTAGCAATGAACAGGGATAGACACCTGTAGAAGTGTTAGGAAATTCCTGTGGCTCTTTTATTTGTATTTAGAATATGATCTCTAAATGGCCAGGTTACATTCCTGAACTGATCATCAGTCTGGAGATGCCAAACAAGTAAATTAATTAGGAACTTCCAAGGAATATAATGCCAAATATTTTCAAAAGTACTAAGTATTTCTTGGTTCCTGTTAGCTGTCCCCTGCTTTTCTGCTTGCACTGAGTATTACAGAAAGCTGCTGTACGTCAGAATTCTGTTTTTTCATTTTGTTTATATTTGGTTCAGTTGACTTTCACCTCCTAAGGATGCAAAAAATTATTAGGACTATATTAACTGTGTTTTATAGATCTCTGAACAGGATTCTGCTATTGCATTTTTGGCTGAAAGGTCTTACATCTAACAGGTTTTTTTGAAATAAATGATATCATGTTGTTATCATATTAGAATCAAAAATAGTGCATAATTACAGACATACGAGCAAAGCTTATAGGGAAGGAAGTGTCTCTGTTAGGCATCTCTGTTAAGCACTGTCTGTAGCTTAAAAAGGGTCCAGAAACATAAATAATTTTTTGAATGCTCAAGTTAAAAAGAACTTGATAATGGTTTTTCCTGAAGAGTGATAATACTAATTACTTCAAAGACAGAGAAAAAAGAAGGAAGACAAAAAGAAAAAAAAAAAAAAAGGCATCTTTTCTGTAGCTGTATTTACAGGTAGCATTTACATCTTCAGTTCCATGGTTCTTACCTCCAAAACTCATTCAGTGTAATGTTAAATCATGGAGTCATAAACGCTGTTGGTGCATGTAAGGTGTGCCAGGTTTGTAAGTGGAACGCAAATGGACTGAAACAGTGCAGCACTGGGCATCATCAAACTGCACTGAGCTGCATAATACAGCCCAGTAGGAGTCTGTATCTGAGTGCACAGGACACTTGCTTGTCATTAGCAGCAGAGCCTCCAGCGCCACTGTAAATATCAGGGAACAAATTAACACCAGCTACAGTGGTCAGGTGTGCTTTTTCTCTTTCAGACCTACCATAACCATGGAATACTCTCAAGTGTATGTGGGTCTCTGTTCACTTTCCACTATGTGCAACACGACATCCTGACGGAGCAGTAGAGTTTAAAAATCCAACTTGAAGACCAAAGAGATGAGGCTGAATTCATGTAAAATTCCCATCTCATGTTTCCAGGAAAAAAGAAACCATAATGATTAACAGCATTACTACTAAATATGCAACTACCTAAAGTTAATCTAAGTAATCCCTTAGACCTCAAAGCTGTAGTAGTAATCTGCAGGATTTTTCCCCCTATTAACATAAAGAAAATAGTATTTAAGTTAATCTACCACTTTGGAAAAATAAACCATTAGGTGGAAAGATGCTGGCAAAGAAAAGCTAAGGGAACTTGCTTTGCTATGAAATTTCAGTAATCTTCCTTCTGGCCTTGGCTGCCAGACTGATGCTGGAGAAAAGCTTAAATATCCTCCCTCCCCTGTGCATATTATTACATGCCTCTGGAACTTTTTTCTTCTGCTCCGTTATTCTCTTTCTTTGTGAGCTCTCACGAAAAGAAAGGGAATAGATTATAATAATATTGTAGCACCAATGCTATTGTGTTTGCAGTAGCCTTAGTCCAAGATAATGATTTGATTAGCATGGCTTTTTCACTTACTGAAATTAAAGATACATGGATTTTCCCGGGATTCTGTGCTTTCAGGATGATTTTTTTTACCTTCTTTCTTCAGCTGTATCTCTTTGCAGAGAAGTTGAAGGTTTAAAGTAGGTATAGAGCCTTCACTAATAGCCAAGGGCAAAAAAATTAGTGCAATGAATCATAACAGTAATTCCTGCAGATATTTGTGATCTGTATCCTATGCAATGCTTTTGTTCAAAAGGGCCATTGTTCCTTAAACCACTGATGATAGTTCTTCTAAATGTTTTCCCTGCAATGTAGTTGCTCTGAATGAGGTTTGACATTTCCAATTTTGTTATTTGAATGGCCTCAAGGAGGCTTTGAAAATTTCGAACATGCAGAATATGAAATGCTTAACAAGAATATTAAAGATGAACCAATAGTTGATGGTGCAGTGAAGAAGCAGACTGATTTAGTGGATTCTAGGAAATGGAAGAATTTTACTGGTGTTGAATTACATTAAAAAATTTATTGTTTTAATTAAATTGTTGATAGAACTACATTTTCTGTAATACTAAAACTTTTCCTTTTTTCTTCTATAGCTTCTTTTGCTTCTTCCTATACATAACACCCAGAAGTTGTGTATTTTGGAAGTAGTCATAACAGATAAGCAGAGCTATTCCCTTTGCTGGGGGTGGTTTTAAAATCTTGATGTTACTGATACTAGTGAGAATTTTCCTCTCAGCTTCAGGTCTTGAATAAAAAAAACCCACTGTTTAGTACAGCTGGGTTTAAATTTTCTAACAGAAGCAATTATTGTAACTACTCAGAATCAATATCACACTTAGAATCTTACAAGTTGTTTAAAGGGGAGCAAAAAAGGATCCTTTTCTGAGTTAATTCAGGCATTGCAAAAATGAAATTAAATCTTTTAAATATAGAGATTTGTTTATTCCTCCTTGTTCATTTTGCAGCAAAACTTGGTGTAGTTCATATATTTGATCTTTGTATTATAAAATCTTTACTCTTCTTAGTAGAAGGAAAAGATAAAATTATTTTTAGCTTATAAAATAGAAGTGGTTTCACTTGTTGCTAGAATTTGTTTCTGTTCTGTTAAACTTCTAGTGCTTCCAATTTTATATTTCAAAATGTATGTATTTTAATGCAAAAATAATTATTTTTGCAGCAAAGCAGTGCCTAGAGGGAATGAGTAATATCCACCCTCATTTCATCCCATGTGCTTCTAATCTATATTAATTTTTTAGTTGATGGACTTGTAATAGACCTTTTTGTTTTGCATATCTGAGTGATTTTCATCTTACTTCTTTGCTTGGATAATTGCAAATGAGACTTCAGCTTTTAGATCTTGAATTTCAGTTTTGCAGATGATATTCATGCTGATAGTCTATCACAGCAGTGTGTCTTCTCTGTATCACAGACAATAGTAAATAAGCTTTGGCTTGAAGAAATTTATTATTTTTTTTGTTTTGTTTTTGTCTCTGCAGAAATACTGCAGCACAGTCCAGCTTGATTCTGGAATAGACTACAGGAAACGAGTGCTTCCAGCTGCTGGAAAACTTTACTACCTGTAAGTTCATCTATGATCGTGTTTGCTCTCTTTTTCCTTCTTATTAGCCAATAATTTCCTATTCAATGGGAAATGAAAAATGTCTAGTAGAATTAGCAGGGTGTGACTTTTCCTTTCTTTGCCTTCTGGTCCATTTTGTTCAGCAAACCGCCTTCCATTATGCCTTGATAGTAACTTCATTAAACTACATTTTCGGGATCCACACTAGCATCATTTATAATGTGTGACTGAATAAAAACTAATTAGATTTTTTGGGGAGGTGTGGTGTTTGGAGAACTGAAGTGACAGATGGTTAGAAAGTAATGAATATCCTCTTGTAAGAGATTGTACAATTCTCTTATAATAGAAGAACATCCTTATTGTATTTAAGTAATTAAGTATTTATAGAAATCCAATGACAAGGATTCATTTAATTTTGGGTGATTCCAGTACTGTGGATTAAAAAACCCAACACCCTTCTGTTTTGACAGATTGTTTTTGTTTATCATGACACAATTTCTTTAGCACTTTGTATTTGCAAATAAATATATTTTAAAATATATTCACAGTTGTGTTTCTGATTGCAGCATAGATCTGCCTAATAGGAACATCCTCTTTAATACTTTGAAACCTTTGCAATGCAAAAATTCTTCTGTCTTGTGTTTTCTCTTGTGATATTATTTAATCAGTGACAGCCTGAACAAAGCAGACCACAGTAGCTTAATATTAGATTTATAACAGTTGTACCTTTAAAATAGTGATTTAAAAATCATGTCTCCATTAAGAAAAGTAGGGTATTTTCCTTGCTGTGATGGGTGTTTGAAACCAAGTATGTCCATGCAAATTTTTAATGAAGTTAGATGTGGTTTGTCTGGAAGGAGGAATACTGCTCGGTAGAACAACAACTGGTAACTCTTCCTGCCTTTGAAAGGAAGTGGCAGAATTTCATACATGGAAAACAGGTCCAATGTAAGTTCTGTATCCTTAAACTGTGGCTGTGTGAACTTGAGAAAAGTAGCTCTTGTTCTGTATTCTTGCCTAGCTCCACTTGTTCTGTGCTTTGTCACGTCTGCTCAGAAGTACTTTCTGAAGCCACCTTTGATACCCGTGTGTTGCTCACCATGGCCCATGTTCTGTGGTGCTGCTCCCTGTGCCTGCTGCACTCTGGGACTTTCTGTTGGGCACTTGTGGAGAGCACCTGCCACGTTCTTTCCTCATATCTGTCCCTACTCTTTCCTCATACTCCTCATACTCTGTCCATACTCTGAAGAAAGGAAAAGGATGCTTGTGGTTTCTAGCGGGTAAGAGGCCAAACATGGTGCCTGTGGCATCAGTTCAGAGAGGAGAAGCAATACAAACAAGTTTCAGGAGTAGTACCCAGCCAAAATTTTCATTGTGTTCTGCTGTAAAACTTGTGATCAGGTGAATGACAGAGATTGGCAGTTATTCTGTCTTATGCTCGCTTACTGGAAAATGTTGGTTGCCTTCAGAACTTGATGTGTAAATCATTAGGAAGCAATGGGGCTAAAAATTATTAACCCCCCCCCCCATAGCTGCCAATGGGATTAGGTTCTTAATTCTTTGTTCTTTCTTTTTTTGAGGGAATCTCATTCATTCTTCTATTCAAACTGGTTCATTGGAGTTTTCAACCCTTTACAACTAGCTTAGTATGTGGGGATTCCTTTTGGTTTGGTTTGTTTTAAAATTAGGTACTGTACAGTAGTTTGCTACAGATTTCTGAAATTTAATTAGTGGTTCTTGTCCCCCAAAGAAAATGTTCTTGTTTCAACATGTATATATTCTATTATTAATGGCTATAATATCCTTGTCACGTTTTTTAAAGAATTCTCTTGATGCTTCATATGTTGTGTAGTCCTGTTTTCATTTAAAATACGTAACTGAGGGTTACTAAAAGCTGTTTTGTACTCATCTGAGAGCAATCAGTGTAACACAATTACAAGATGCCTGATCAAAGCAATTTCATTGATCTCAGTCTCAGATGTCTATTTTCAAAACAAACTTTCTTGGCAATTAGGTACAAATATTCACCTTAGCATCACATTCACCTGTTTCTTCTGGTAGCCTTTCAATTGAAATTTCTGTTACTGATATGCATGCACATACTCTCTGATAGGTACAGATATATAGATAGATATATTTTTATACACACATGCACACACTCTTTACCCCCTTTTATGGACTCCTTTTTTCTGGTGTTTCTGTTCTTTTTCATGTATCATTTTGTCAGAAGAATGCATCACACCAATATCAGTGTTGAGAGAAACTTCCAGAATTTTATGTAACCTCAAAACCTCAAAAAAGGTTTTTAAAGTCTTCAAAATGGCACTTCTATGAGTTCATGAGTTTTAAACTTTTTTCCCAAATTCTTTGTGTCTACAAGGTTTGTCATTGTTAAGCTTTAGCTAAAAAGTAGATACTTCAGTTCTGCTGTTAACATTTTTAAGGTGCTTATGGCTTAATGAGCAGGAGAGTATTTGTTTAACAAGCTGATACTCATTTGTCAGTTAAGAGGGTATCTAGAACTGTGTGAAGCAGTGTGACTTCAATACATCAAGATCTGTAAAATAAGACTTCACACCAAAAGAGTTTACACAAACTTCAGTGAAACATTATATATATCCTGGTTCTAGTTTGTTGTCTAATGTAACATTAATTTACTATTCTCAGCTAGAAATCTTGTCTGTCTGTCTATCTATCTTAAAGAATAAAACACAGAAACCTCTAACCTATTCTGTGATTAAAAAAAAAAAAAGTTCTCTGACTGGACTGAGTTTTTAGTTCTTGTGGCCCAGAAGATGAATGTTAACTTTACTTCAGCAATCAGCACAGGTATTTTGCATTTGACCACATGTGGTTGAACTTTTCCCAAGCACTATTAGGGACAGAGGCTGGGAAACTGCTAAAACTACTAATGCAGAGATCATAGTGGTATTTTTAATTTCACAGTTTAATTTTGTAAATTGTTTGGTCAATACAATCAGTTGACTTGACACAGCACCCCCCCCCCAAAAAAAAAAAAAAAGAGAAAAATCTGCTTCAACATCTAATTTCACAAAGTCCCCTCTCAGAAATTTCAAAGGATACTTCTTCAGGTGCTTGACTGCCTTGCCTTGCCTTGTCTATTTGCTCTTATTTTGCATGCAAGATAGAGCCAGAAGCCTTTTTTCTCATTGTGTACACATAGTGTTAATGGATCTGCTCTGCCTGTATTGCCTCATTACTGGAAACAGCTCAAAACACAGAAGTCTTTCAGTATATGCAAATAAGGCAGAATCATCTACCTGAGAGTTAATATTCTCTACTTTTAAGTGTATTCTAAATGTAATGTTTGTATTTAGAGCATAACATCCTGTTCTCTTTTTTTTTTTTATGGGCAAAAAGCTAAGCAGGCTCAGGCAGCTGTTTGATGTTGGCTTCAAGTGTTATTAATTTCATATTCTATTATTCTTTTCACTGTAGCACAAGTGAAGCTGATGTGGAGGCTGTCATGGATAAGTTGTTTGATGAGCTGGCTCAGAAACAAAATGATTGTACGTAAGTTAATTTCTCTTGAAAGAGAATACATTTAGAACACAATGCCCAATCTCCACTGACCAATTAATAAGTTCCATTGCTGTATATGGGTTGATGCCACACTCAAGTGGCAGTCATTGTATCAGCATTTTGTCTAATTTATGTGTTGAATCATGTGCTATTATTCATGAAGCTATGCATTTCCTATCTGTAAGAGATGAATTTTATAGTAATTATCCAGAGAAGATTGAGTCTTTGTTCATGTTCCCATAGTAACTAGACCAAGGATTCTAAAAGTGCAAGGCAGAGAGCTGAGGCTGAATAAAGCATGTGGAACCATTGCAGACTTCACGTTTGAAGAGCTGTGCGACAGAGTGAGTACCCAGTCCAATCTAGATCAGTTAATGCTCAGACTTTTCACAGTTTCAAAAAAAAATTCAAGACACATAAACTTGCTATTTTCCCAAGCTGCACTAAATTAAAAAGGCTTTTAAAAAAACTTGATTAACAGAAATATTTTTAATTTAACAGGAAAAAAAATCCCTTTCCTCAAAAGAACCACACTAATTTTCTTTTTAATAATACTCACTCTTAGGTAAATAGATTATCTTAAAAATATATTATCTTAAAAAATCCTATTACAATATATGCCTAGCCTAACATCACTGCTGGTATATGAGTGGTGGTAACATCTCGATGTGTAAATAACAGTCAAATGTTGTTTTTATAATCTGGGGTTTCAGTTTGATACTCAGGCAAAGGAATAGTGATCCTGGCACCACTGGAGTAACACTGCTGTTTCATGCTTTGGCTTCAACTGCGTGTTCAAGGAATGTTTAATCCTAGGCCTTCTCAAAATATGCCAGATTTTGCTGAATACTGTCACATTCTCTGCTTAAACATGTGAGATGTGAATCTTGAAAAGTTCTTGCCTTTGTGTTATCCAGTGGGTTGGAAGACAATTGCCCAGGAGTTGCACTGTACTTCAGTTACCTCTGTACTGATGTCTGAAGTTGCTGTTAAATGATCTCAACCCTAAACTGGGCCAATAGCACTTTTGATTCAGGATGGTGACCAGTCTTTTGGTGATAACATTATGCTCTCACTTCCATGCAGCTACAGAGTTGATAACTATTTGGACAGAAATTTCACTGGTTATATTTCAGACCGTAGGTTTTAGACTGTTGGTTTTCAGTTTCAGACAAAACCAATAAGCCATTGGTAAGAGTGGAGGTGTGTCATGGGTAGAATAGCTTGCTTTTCACTAAGGATTTTGAGACTTTTTCTGCCTTGTGGCTCTTAAAGTATAGGGAAGCTATACTGTCAGCAAATACTAGTACAATTCTTTAGTCCAGTAAATGCCTTATGCACTTAAATGGGGATAGTAAGTTTCTTCTAAGTAGAAGTGCTCTGATTAGCTCACATGTCAGTGGTATGGCAAGGTTCTTAACCTGTTCAAGAATTATTTGGGGTTCAGATCATCTAGGCATAATGGACCTGAGGGTCTTGGTTTGCACTCAGAGCAAGCAAAGAGAACCCTTATCATTGTTTAACAGTACTGTTCTTACATGGATTGCCCAGGACTTAGGAAATCTTGCTGTCTCAATTCAGGTGCCTTCTGCAGATGTGATATGGTAGTATCTTATAGCAAAATCACATGCTTAAATCTAAAACAACATGGCAGACAGTAAATGGTTTTCTTTTGACAACTTCCTCAGTCATCACTGATTTTTCCTTTCAGGTTACAAATATGTATTTATAAATATTACATTAGTATGTTGATAAGGGGTATCAGTGTGCTTCCTTCATAGGCAGAAAAGTATAGTCATGAACTTCAGAATTTTCTGTTAAATTTAGATAACTGTGATTTTTTTTTTCATGACTGTAAACTTTTGCAATGATAGAAATCATAGCAATGATAGAAAATCTCCCTCAGTATAAGCTGCATTTTGGACCTTGCCTGCCCCATTGCTCTGTTTGCCTGACCTGCTGCCATTAAAATCTGCTAAAAGGAAAGCCATGAAACCTTCTTCCTTTTCTTCATGAATTCTTTTAAGTTTTGATGGAAAAACTTTAATATGCAGTGTCTTTTTTAAACAGAGTGGGAAATTGCTCCCACTCGTATCACAGAAGACATAGGGAGGATCCAGAAGAGTGCACCGGTGCTTTATAGCAAAAAATAACCCAAAATGAGGAGACATTCAACATGACAGGAAATATAAAGTCCTTTATATCTATTCTAGTAAACTTGCTAATAGTAGGAGTGCTTTGTGGAGGGTTAAAGCAGAAATCTGTAAGGGTACATAGCAACAAGTTATTTGCTTCTTGTGAAGCCAAATGGTACATAAGTTGACAGGCATCATAAGTGCTACTGTGAAAAAAAGGATAGAAAGCTGGAAAAGACTTAATGAAAAGCAAGATTGAAAAAAGAAAATACTGGAGAGAAATTCTTTGAATTTGTGTGGAGCAAATCTGCATATTTCCTTGTGCAGGACATGGGGACAAAAGCCCATGGGAAGGGGAAGGCAGATTGTAGGAAGGGGCATGGGGTTGGAGCCTGTTGCAACCAGGGCAAAGCTTAATTGACAGCTCAAGGAAAACCTCCAGGTAGATAAATGAAATCTAAAGGTGGTGTCGTAGGAGCTCATTAAACTTGTAACAGAATTGAAAACAAGATTTGCAGTTGGTTTTGTAACAGTTTTTAGATGTGGTGACAAGCATGATAAATGGGAAATTCTCATTAATGGGGGAAAATGAGAGATAATTGCTGTTATTGAAACCTTGTGGGACAATTCATAAAATAATAAAACAGAATGGATGCTTACAGCCTACTTAAAGACAGAGTGGCTAAAAGAGGTGGAGAACAGTGTGCAACATTGAAGGTACTGGTACCTGCCTTAAAGTTAATTAATACAAGGTTCTTGAGTACATACCAGTCTACTAATTAACAAACCCAGAAAGATCATAGAGATCTGTTGCAAATGGAGCATGAGGTGGATTGCTCCTTGAGCACTTGGCTATAAAAAGCATATAAAGAAAATACACCGTTGTATGTTACACTGTATATGAAATACAGAAAAAGGTGAAATGTAATTAGCCAGAAAATTGCAAATTATAATTTTCTAGCATAAAATGTACTACATCCAGTACAAGGTCATTGGGTTGGAGCTTTCAGTCATGAATTAATCTAGAAATTTGTGTTGTGTAGGAACAATCTTAATTTTCTAACATTTAATGAAACCAAAAGATATTCCAAACAGTGAAGTTGCATATGCGAGTATTCAGGAAGAATAATTTTCAAAAGTGAAAGGGAAGTGTAAACAACAACAACAAAAAGAGGAACACAAACCCAAGAAGGACTGTCTGAGTAGGAAGATAGTAAAAGTATTTCCTGTGTCACTGTTGAGACAGAATCAAATAATAATGAATGGCAACTAGTTATGAAGTGCAGAAAAATTATGAAATAAAGGTCATGGGCAAATATGTCCATTCAGATAGAAGACTTAATTAAAATCAGAGTTTTGATGTTTTATATTATCTGAATATTACTGGCTTATTCTTAGCTGGAGATGGATGAACTTTTAATAACAATGTGGAAAAAGGAAAAGGTTTGGCAAAAAATAAGTGTTCTAGGTGAAGCAGAGTGAAATATCCATTTTACTAAAGGATAGTGAAATAATTTGCAGTCTGTAAATAGTTAACATATGTTAAAAATAGCCTGCAAATACATTTTGTGTCATTGGAGTCCTGGAAAACTAGGCTGAAATCTCTGACGAGCTTTTTATTTTTGATAAATGTTAAAGTGCAAGAGGAATTCCTTGTCACTAGAAGAATGCTCTATGTGCCAGTATAAACAAGTAAAATTCAGACATGCTTATGAGGATGGGAGGAACTGCAGACTGTTGGTGAGATTTTAGTGTAGGGTGGGTGATGGTGAAGCAGATTCTGGATGCATACGAATGGAAATGAAATTAATTCTCCAGTCTCCCTGACTTTATAGAAAGGGTGGAGTTTTGAAGATGCTGTTCTTATTAGGAAGGTGGCATTATGCAGTCTCAAGAAAGTATTTGTTAAATGGATTGCTAAGTTAGTTAACTAACCTATAAAAAGAAATATTGCTGAAGGTTTGCTGTTTGTAGCTTTTCTAATGAGAACATTTTTATACTAAGCCCAGTATAACAGGTTTCTTTCCCCAGGAGTTTTGAATTTTTGCTAATACAAATTTGCTGTAAATGCAGAGTACTGTGTGTATGGGGTGGGAAGCAATGAAGAAAAGAAAGCTGTATGCTGTTTGTTTCTTATCAGAACTCATATTTTGGGAAAAGGGTTGGGTCTTTGTTCATTGAGAGTTTGTTTAGTTTTGGGGTTTTTTTACATCTAAGCAGATACAGCCTCTTTTACTGTGTATTGGATCAAAACTGGATGCCATTTTAGGAGGAGGCTTTTGTGTTTGAGCTACATACTAGTTTTTAGGCTTAGCCATCTCTTAAATGCAGGAACTTGAAGCACCCCATGATCTTTCCTGGTTTTAAAGTGCCTGAAAGTAGGGATGTCAGGGAGTCAGGGTCCCTGCTGCCCGTTGGCAGCTCTCACTGCCCCTGCAGTGAACAAATTCAGCAGGCAGCAGGGGAATGTGCCCATCCATCTTGAGGGAATAACCAGCTCTTATCCCCCTCATACTTCTGGGAGTATGCAATCTGCAGTCAGTTCAGACTGACTTTTTCCAAGACTTTTAACTTCCTTGGATATGAGGGGCGTTTCACAGGAAATGTATAGGGCATTTCCCTCATACCAAACAACCTTTCTTCCAAATTTGACATATCTGGTCCCCATCATGGAAGTACTTACAAGTTACAGTATTATCTTGGAGTTGCAGTAGGGTTTTTTTGAGTTTTCTGAAACTGTTGTACACCACTGCTCGTGTGGGTGTCAGTAATCATTGCAGCATGAGTGGACAACATTCTACTCAAAACTTGGTTAATTCCTTTGGTTATCCATTACCCTTAAGGGTTGCAGAAGAAAGAATAAGTTATGCAAGAATCAACATGTGAAAGGATAGATGCTTTTGTTGTGTTGCCAAAAAAGCTTATCACTCAAGGAACTCTGCTTTCACTTCGTAGCTGCATCTGTCTTCTAGTCTGGTCTTGGGTAACTTACAGTGCATTTCAAGGCAATAAATATCCAAACCTAAAAATCTACATTTGCTGGTGTAGGATTAAGGAGATGTTTTCAAAATTTCTCAGGTAATTGCTTAGTGATTTCTGTAATACAGTATTTTGTATGAACAGTCTGTAAAACCTCTTCAATTTCACTGAAGTTTCCTTTGAAATAAAATCAAAGTTCTGTTTTAGGGGGAAATATTGAAACATTTTCCACTCTGATGTCACGCGATTTCATGAGATGCCAGTTAATACATACTAGATGAAAATAGCAAATTAGTAGTTGGTAGCCTGATAATATTTGTAACATCTCCTAGCTTAAGTAGAATTTTCCTAATTGCTGCTTTTTAATTAGCAACTGGAGACCTCAGGAGTTCGAGTTGATACCTTTCTGGTATTACAATATTTCACTCCTGTTTCATATGTTAGCATCAAACTTTTTCATGTCAAGAGTATAAAGAGTTATTTCTGTCTAAAATAATGCATCAGATACTGATAATTACTGGTTGTCCATTAATGTTTATAAAAATAAAATACAGAGAATATATTGTATGCAATGCTGATATAACATCACAGTTGACTTGCTAGGCTATTGTGTGCATCAGTTTGTAAATTCCAGTTTCCCAGTTGAGGATAATCCCACGTTTTAGCTAACTTAGTTAATATCAAATTCATACACTATGCTTTTTAAAAATTTTACTAGCTATGTGAATGTGCGGAAAACCAACAAAAAAATCTGGATAAGAGGATACTGATCTATTTTGGTTGCTTTAAAGCAAAGGAGAAACAGTTTTTCAGACCTGACACACCAGTGTTTATGTGGTGGTCTTTGTCATGGGCATGAAGCAGTTACCCAGTACTAGAATGGAGCCTTGTGAATGTGCTTCTCCAGTGTCATCAGCCAGGAGGACTTCGCTTGGTTTTCATCATAATAAAGTGTAGCCACAGGAGGCTGGGACAGGCACCAGGCAGAATAGGGACATACAGTTCCCGAATTTTAATGCTAACATTGACTTCTCCCGTTCTTTGGGGCCTTTACCTTCTTTCTTCCAGTTTCTCCATCTATACAATGAGGGAAACACTACCAGTAGTGTTAGATTCTTGCAAAACATAATTAGTGAATTTGTTAATTGAGTTAAATGTGTGAATGAAAGATCAACAGATACCTTTAAAAACAAAATGTATATATTAACTTGGTATTTAAATCCATATATATATATATATACACACGTAATTGTGCAAATATAGGTCTAACCCCATTTTAGTATGTTCACACAAGAACAGTGTTCATTACACCTTAGAAAAAAATCACTCTCTGACAGTTCCGTCTTCACTTCCCTTTTAAAATTTTCCTTGAAAACTGGTCATAGTGACAGTTGGATCTGGTATAAATAACGCAGCCAAAAGCGTACCTCCTGTGTAATCTTCACGGAGCTGAGGAAGCCGGGAGAACCGGAGCTCTCCGTGCTCCCCTGGCTTGTGCGCAGCAGCTGCTGCCCTCTGCCGGGAACGCCGGCTGCGGAGAGCTCAGGCATGGCAAGCCTGGCCTTACAGAGCCTCAGCTGCTTTGGTTCATGGATCCTGTGGGCTTTCCACTAGGTAATCCAATATATCCTTTCATCCAACTGTCCAGCGTCAATGAATGTAGTGCCTTAACATGATACTAACCATTAGCAAACGTACAAGAGCATTAAAACTCTGAAAATAAATTTAATATCAGTATTTATGTTGAAAAATGCTATCCTACTGTGACTTTGTTTTCCTTGTAGTTATTCAATGTTTCTGGAATAGGCAAAATAGAATTTTTGTGTAGATTAACACAACAAATAAGTGGTGAGCAGTTTCTGTTAGGTTGTTGCTCCATTGCAATAGGCACGCTGTACAGACCATGAGGAAGATGCGGTCCTTAACTTGAGTAGCTTGCATTTCAAAGGAAAAGATGTAACTAAGCTAAAAAAGAAAAGAAAAGAAAAGAAAAGAAAAAACTCACCATTTCCAAATGCATCAAGTGATTTAGAAATCCAAGTGTCTGTTTTTGAGTCAGCTGAATGTCTGCCCTACACAATGACATAATTCAACTGCATTTATGGTTTAATGATTCTGAGTAATTTTGAGGGAACTATCTTCATTAAAAGCTGCTGAATGTATCCACAGTATAATTTGATGTCATCTTTAGAAGCATAGGATTGCCAGGTATAAACATACCACAGGTAAGCACTATTGCCAGTAACCTTTTAGAATTAGTTTCCCTTAGTTTGTGATCTTAGTTTTATTCTTAAGAGATTGGCTATTGCAGCTTAAGTTGTAAACTGAGAGTCTGTCTCTTATTAGCTACATTTGTCTTAAGGATTTAATCAGGTTCTCTATCCCCTCAAAAATTTGCCTTATCTTATTCATGAGCATTTTTATAAAATAAACTCAAGAAACATATTTCAGATAGAAATACTGCAACACAGTTATATTGTTAGTCGAACCACCTTTCTGTTTTATATTTTATGTGTATCAGAGCTTAATTTTTAGTGAGCGCTCCTTTCAGTGAAAGCTGCATAAATCTTGAGGGTTTAGATCCTATACTTCATAGACCAGGTAATACAAGATTTTTGAAGCTGATGGGAGTTTTAAGGGTTTGCCTTTTTCTTTTCTTTTTTTTTTTTTTTTTTGTTTCTTAAATTCTTGAATGTACTTCTCTCTCTTTTTTCAAAGCTTTTTTGATCATGGTTTTGAAATCTTAACAGTAAGTGTAAATATTTAAATAGACCTATAAATTTTTTAAGCCTTAACTATTTTTGGAGACCATTTCATTGATAATGCTGTACTTTGGAGTTGGAACTGGAAACTTAGCAGTGAGAGCTTTTAGAGCAGAAACATGCCTTTTCCATGCTTCCAGTATTCAGCCAGCTTTGAGCATATTGTTTAAATCAATACATAAATAAATAAAAGAACAGGAAATCACAAGCGTCTTCTTAAGCAGAAGAGCAAAGATCTGAAACAACTTTCCACTAAGAGAAATGTGGCTAAAAAACTTCTGCTATAAGAACAAGCAAAATTACTTCTTAACAGGATTGTGTAGTGCGATAACCTGGGACGGGGCTGTGCTTGATACAGAAAATATCTTTCACTCCAGAGTTGACAGATCTTAGATTCCTGCTCTCCTGGTTGGAACTAGCTGATCTTTAAGAGATCTTTCAACCCATACTGTTCTATGGTTCTATGATTTGCACTGCCATCAGTAGCTTTAAATTTTTTAACCAAGTTAGCCATGCCCTATTTCTTCCCATTTTTATTTAACCTTTAGCGTGCTGTGGCATCATATATCTCTTGGAATTATGATCTTGACAGATTATCTCAGTGCTCTGTTTTATGAGCCTCACTAGTGATAGTGTGTTGTTCATATGTAAACAACAGATCTTTATCTTTTTTTTTTTGTTTATACTTAATGATTAAGTTGTAAATATTATCTGGTCTTAAACTGGGTGTTTTCTATAGGAAGTTTTGGAGTGTTCGGAGCGTCTGCACTAAATTATAGCTACTGTCAGTCACGAGTCTTTGGGATTGGCTGGAACTGGCCCTGGAATATCTTGCAACATCAACAAAAAATACATATTGAGATGACATATCCTTTTCTGTCATTTGTAAAATATTCTGTATTCTTCAGACAATCTCTGAAAGGTGATATGCTGATGAGTCAACAAAGAAAAAAAGATGCTTTATACTACAGTTAAATGGACTATATAATAGAAACAGGAGACGACGAACTCTAAAACAGCCCACAGAGAGCTCCAAATAATAAACATCCTACTTGAACTGAGATGATGATAGCTGCAAATGCATTAAGTAGACAGAGAAACAAAACCAAATGAAGGTGAGAAGTCAGTCAAGCAGGTTGAAGTGGAGTAAACACTTTGTCAGGAGCATAGTTCATGCTAGTGCTAATGTGTTTTGCATTAGCCTGTAGAATACTGACTCTTGGCATCAGAGCTAATGACAAAAATCCACAATAATTTTACAGTATATACACATGCGGGAACAATTATACCATAAGAAAGATTCTTTTCTGTTAATGCTTTGAGTTTTTAAAATAATATTGTAGCATGTGAAAGAGCGGGTAACAAATGGTGACAGTCATTACATAAATTTCTTATTGTTCTGCAGCTGAGTTTTGATCAATAATCGATGGAACAAAAGAGATCAGACAGTACCAGAAACACACACCAAATGAAGTTATTTTTACAATGTTATTCAGAGGATGAGATTAATCAGGCTAAACTTTTAGTAAGAGGATTACATATATATGTGTCAATATTAGGAGGATTTGTGGCTTCATTAGCAACTTCAGAGGAAGAAATACCTTCATGTATGCTGCTAACTATAGTAAAATAGTTTCTGTGATTGGTTGAGATTCACAAAATAAATTTCAGCCCTGGAGGGTTATACAGAGGGCAGTGCTATGTGTCTAAAATCTTGTGCCTCTAGTCTTGTTACGTAGTCTGAGCTGGTGCTGCTGGCTGTGAGGACCCAGTCAGTGCTTGCTGCAAGGTGAGGGGAAAAGTTCCTGAAGGCAGTAAGGCAGTGCTGTGAAGGTGAGGGGAGTGCTGTGGGCTGCTGCAACAGCAGAAATTTGCTCCTCGGTGGAGCTTCTGAATATGGGCTGTACAGCCAGAGCCTCTAGCAGTGGCGCAGTCTGGCCTTGAACCCATTTCCCTGTCCCTATTCCTGTGTGGCAGAGGTGGTACATGGGTGCTTGTGCCAGCCTTGTGCCAGGTTTGGGAGGCAGCAGGCCAGTGAGAGTGTGAGTTGAGAAGCTGTCAGGGTGCCCCTGCATTATGGTCTCTTGCATTTGGAGCATTTTGAGTTAGCTGGTGGGTTAGACCAGCTTTGAAGCAAGTACAGGGAGCATGGAAACTGGGCCCATAGCAAGGTCAGAGGTATACAAAAAAGGGCTTTAATCTGTCACCGGAGCACTTGGAATTTGCTGGTGGTTCCACCTTTTGCACTAAGACAGAAGGAAATTAGAGGACTTCCCAAGATGAGAATAAGTCATGTTAGGAACAAGATTAAAAAGCTTTGTCTTTATCTCTAAACTGTCTCTAAACTCCAAAAGCAGGGAGTTTTGAGAACTCCTCTATGTAAGGGACTACAGCTCATATCAGCTGAACCATATGTAATAGCAGAATGGCTGACTCGGCATTTCAGTTGTGTCTCACTAGACTTAAGTCTTGTCAGGAGGGTACCAAAATTACTCTAATAAAGTAGTCATATGCTGCTAGACTCACCTTTATGAGTGTAAGATTTTGGAGTCTCCAAAGGCGTTTCTGCCAGCATTTACAGAAGTGGTGATCTTGTTAAAGCTTGAAATTACCTGCCTTTTATGCCCTTAATTAGTGGAATTCTTGAATTGCTTGCTTTTTGCAGTGCTGAAATAGATTGAATTCCTGTTTGACTGGTAAAGATGTGTATTTTAACCTTCTATGAACCATGATCTTATGTCTGCATGAAAAGCAGTCTAAGTATTGCATCTTCCATTCTTCCCATTTGAAATGCATTAGCCTTATTCTTGTCTTCCACCTGTTTCTTCCTTCTGACTACCCAGGTTTTTTATTCTGTTTGGATATCTACCAAACAAGATACCCACCAAGTTCTTACCTGTATAGCTCATTAGTTGGTCACTTCAGTTTGCCCTCTTTGCAAAAGTTTGGATGCTTTAATTTGTAGTTATATATTTATTTATTTTAGGAATCGGCTTTAAATATCAGATACTTTGAGATGAGGAGGGTGTATTGCTATGGTTTGTGTGAGAAAGTGTGTCACATTGGGGCAATTCCTCAGAGTTTTGGGTTTTGGGAGAAGGCTGCTTGGGCTCTTCATGTGATAAAAGAATGAATCAGCATAGCACAGGAGACATGAGAAATTCTTAACCTTCCTCATGCACTGCTGTTCTCCCTTGCAGGTACTCATCACACAGGCATACTTGATCTCCGTGTTTAATAGCACTCCAGTCCTTAGTACGGAATTAAATTATCCTTGCCTAAACTATTTGTTTATCACTAATCTTAAAATCTCCAGCAGCAATGTGGTTCTGTTGCTTTTAGTGCTCCCATTGATTTCTTTTGCACTTGATACTCTGGTTGTCCAGATGTATCACTTGTCTCTGGTGACAATGTGTCCATAGAGTTAGCACTGTGTTGTCTCCATCCATCAGTTCCTTTTGCTTTCTTGATCCTTTTCCTGCTTTATTTCATCAAAACATTTTGAGTTCAGCTGCTCTGGTTTATCTAGATAAGATTTTGGGGTTTTTTTCCAGAGGTGTTGCAGAAAGCTTTGCTGGTGGCCCTCATGATGATGAGTTTTTGGTTTCTGATGACCAAGTCCATAGTAGTAACTAGGGGACTGCAATGAAGGGAGAAAATGAGCATTAAATATAATTCTAAGGGGAGAATGTAGCATGTACTACTCTTAAGCACTGCTCAAAAGAATTGAAAGTTTTTGTAGTAATTCTTTTCCATAGATGCTACAGGGGAGTTGTGTGCTTGGGAATGGGAAAGCAGGGTGGGAGAAACTGCAAGTGGGAGAACTGGTGGAGGGTAACAGGCTTTAATAGCCGCTTGGAAGGTTAGCTTACTCCCATTAATTTTCAGAAGAACTTCTGGAATGCCACCATGGCTTCTCTCTCCTGTACTTGTGTAGAGAACATTTCTATAAGTTTTTTTTATTCTAGCATCTAAACAAAACCCAAAGTCCTGTTCATGCAGCTATTAATAATTGCTTAAAATGACTTCTTGCAGAAGGGTTCTAGTTAAGAAACTACATGTGGCCTACAACAAATTAGTCTTACTATTTCAGTTACAGAAAATATTTTGTATTTACTGGTTTTAAGGTAATAGTAGTATTGCAGGGCTTTATAACAGTATTGTACTTGGCACAGCACATGGTGTCATTAGCTTGGAAGGAAATTGTGACCATGCAAAACTCTGCTGAACTTGTTCTGTGCAGTAGCTGCAGACAAGATTCTGAAGTATTTGTACAAGTAAAATGGATGGAACAAGTTCAGGAGTATGAATTTCAATAGCTCATGATAAAGTACTGCCTGTGGTACTGATAGGGTAGATCTTGCAGAAAAAATACCTTCCATGTAATGAAAAAGTAATTTTAGAGGAATGTACTTGAATGAGCTACTACTATTTGTGCATATTTTCTGTTGATGGTTTAGATACAGAAAGAGAAAGTAATGAGTTCTTCTTGAAGATTTTTATTTCATCATTACAGGAGAAACCATGAACAAAGGAACTGCTGCAGAATTGTAGTTTTCTCTGTTTCCTCTTGTTTTCTGTACTTAAAACATAAGATATTTATTCAGCCTGGGTTAGTTCTGGGTGAATTAAATGCAGGTCTACCTAGGATTTAGTAACTATGAATTTGCATTTTAAAATCTTGCTGCTGGAAAGCATCCTAATAGCTATTCAAATTATTTATGCTTTAATCCCATGTCTTCTATAGATTATGGTTTATAGTGATTATTTTATTTGAGGTTGTAAGAGATAGATCATAATGTCTGGGTGCAGAAGAGCCACATTTTTAACTCTCACTGTTCAGTATGAACACCCACATGTACCTATGTCCTTAAGGGCAATTGAGCATTACTCAAGCAAGATACAAAGGAATAAAAATAAGAATATGATCAGAACTTTATAGCTTTCTTGTGTTACTGTAGTATGTCAAAATACAATGTTTATGTGTCATTCTAGCATGGGTTTCCATTGCTTATGGTTTATTTCATTTCAGCCTCTTGGAGCCAGCGACTATTTGGAAATATCAAAGCATTTTGACACAGTGTTTGTTCGTGACATACCACTTCTTACAATAGCAAAAAGGACACAAACTCGTCGTTTCATTACTCTTATTGATACCTTTTATGAGCACAAGGTGAGAACCAAGCCTTTCCTATATGCATAGGAATAATATTGGGAGTCCTAAACCTGACTGTTACTATTGGTTTGAAATAAGCCTTGCTGTAGTAATGGTTTAGAAAACATAAGCAGAATAAACTAGCACTGCAAAGGAACATCCATCCAGCCTCACAAAAAAAAAAATAAAAAATCCCATTGCAATAAAGGCAAATAAACAGATTTTTTTTTTGTCTCTGTGAGTATTAAGCATGAGCATAAATATAAGCCTGAGCTCATTTGGCTTTCTTGAATGGGGATGTTCTTTCCTAACCCAGGAAAACAACAGAAGCCATGTTATTATTTTAATAATGAAAGATTGTGCTGCCAACTGTGCTGGAGTGAAATGGAGCTTTTTAGATTTTAATCTGTAGGGGCAGTTGGTCAGGAATCAGGGCCTTTTTGATCAGGAAGGAGGAGTTAATAGCACAATTACATCATAAAATTTAAAGGAAACAGTCACTGTAGGCTTTACATTAGATTGCAGAATTGCTCATGGAAATAATGATAAATGCAGCACTTCATGTGGATTTACAGATTTCAATCATGGAAGCAAAATTGGCATAACTAAAACAAAGGGAAGTTCCTGTTTAAGGTGATTTTTTAAAACGTGATGCAAGATTTGAAACACTATCTTATATGTGATTATATTTGCACACATTTAAACATTTATGCAGTTGGGAAGTGTCAGTTGAGAGTGGTCCTTATCAAGAATGTTCTGGCATGGTTTGTTGATCAGAAAGGCCCCAACCCAGCAAGGTATTGGATTGATTGATTATCTACATTCTTTATGGTTTGGAAGTGGACATTTGCTAAGACAGTATGTTAATATTAAACTAATGTATTAGAAATAGGGGGATGGTCTGCCATGAGTTTGTGCTGTCCTTAAGAATTGCAAGCAGTCACTTTCTAATACTTCCTCCATAGGAAAAACACAAGTGTTAAATTCCCATCAAAAGTAGTTGGGAAAAAATACCTGAGTATATTTGTGGGTGTCTGTCCACAATGCAAACATCTTGCTTGCATGCTCTCAACGAGCCTCTCCTTCTGTAGTATTATTTCAGTCTGTCTTCATTGCAGCCCCCCATCTGTCACTGCATGCTGTATCTCCTCCCAGCAGACATGAAAACAACATCATTATTTTTACTAGCAAATAACTTATTGGAGTAGCACAGATGAAGGGAAGAAAGGCTTCTGGGAAATTTGGAATTTAAGTATTCTTTAAATGGTGTAGTGTATCTACCCACTGAGAGGACTCTCGCTATGGGTGAAAAGCAAGCATTGCTTACTCTACAGCTGTTATTTTAGAAAGTAAACTTTATGGTGAACTCACTGGCTGTGTAGCAGATATTCTGAGTATTTGATAGCACAGTCCTTCTGTTCTCTGAGTAAAAATTGCAACTGAGAAAACGATCCTGTAAGGTTAAAACACTGGGGGAAACCCCCTGACGTTTTAACTTGAAGGTTGCTGTGCAGAGATGATGTGTTTGTCCCGTTCCTGTGAAGCCCAAGTGATGATTGTGTTGTTGCCTGTTCTCCTCCTGTCAGGTGCGCATTATCTGTTCCGCAGCAGCTCCTCTCCAAAGCTTGTTCATGGTGGAACATGACAGTGGTGAACTTCAGGACAACAGAGTGTTGATGGATGATTTGGACTTGAGCCAGGTAGATTATTTTAACACTGTTTCCCTTCTGTAACAAAATTGGGTTTAGTGTCATAATTGCAGCAGCATTTTAGGAGGAGGAGTCAAGAAAACATTTAACTAATGATTTGCTGCTTTTTTTTGCAGTGTATCTGTCACTCTGATAATTACATGTTGTGCTACTTATTCATAGAAAATGTCACTATCTGTAGAACAATTTTGTGTAGGTTTTAGGGTCATTTTGAATATTAGTCATTGTATCTGTTCAGAAATATATGGAAATGCTGATTTAAGTCTAGCACCTACATTTAAAATACAGAAATAAACAATGTTTTGCTCTGCCTCTTCCTAGACTACAGAACAGCCTCACAAGTCCTCACAAACAGTACTACTTTGCATGTTTCTTATTCTGTTTTTCCCTGTACTCAGTTAGTGCAAATGACTTTTAAAATAATTTGTTTCAATTGGTGTACAATTAGTCAACAAAAAAGGGAAAATAGATTATTAACCTGTTATTGTGTTGTTTTAAAACCAAATTATTCTTTTTGCTATTTTCCTTCAGGGGATTGCCTAGCTGAATTAGGTGCTTTTCTTTAATTCTTTAAGTTTTGGACATTAGTTTTAATTTTTTGGTGCCATGCACTGAGCCTTAGGAATTAGACAGGATACACTTCAGTACAGCCATGAGTCTCACAGTGTGTGGTACTGTTTTTGTGTATCGATGTAGGATTCTGCCAAAGGACTCTCCATGTTTACAGGAGAAGAGGAAGTCTTTGCTTTTCAGCGTACTCTCTCACGGCTCACAGAAATGCAAACTGAACAGTACTGGAATGATGGGGACAGAAGCAAAAAACCATAATTAAAAGTTGAATGAAATCACTAAGAAGTAAAATTACAGCATGAAATCACCAAGAAGAAAAATTCGAAAAGCTTCAGAAAAGCACTGGAATGCTTTGTAGCACAACTTGAATAATAACTGCACTTTATCATCTGGACCATGTTTTCTTTCATCAGTGGTTTTATGAGTTTAAGACATGAGGTCTCAGTTATTTTAATGTGTGGATATGTGAAATTTTGCTTTCATTTGTTCTTCTTCAAACCTGTCTGGATGTCCGTGTCCATACAGTGGCGTGAATGGAGTTACATCCAGCTGGTGGCTGCTCACCAGTGGGGTTCCCCAGGGCACAGTATTGGGGCCAGCCCTCTTCAGTGCCTTGATCCATGGTATGGACATGGGGATCAAAATGCAGCCTCAGTAAGTTCACAGATGATGCCAAGTTGGGTGGGAGTGTTGATTTGCAGGAGGGAAGGATCTGCAAAGGGATCTGGACAGGCTGGATCAACGGGCTGAGGCCAATTTTATGAAGCGCTACAAGGCCAAGTGCCAAGTCCTGCCCTCAACAACAACCCCAGGCAGCAGCACAGGCTGGGGCAGAGTGGATGGAAAGCTGCCTAGGGGAAAAGACCATGATGGTATTGGTCAACAGAACATGAGCCAGCTGTACCCTAGTGGCCAAGAAGGCCAGTGGAATCTTGGCCTGCATCAGCAACAGCATGGCCAGCAGGACCAGGCAGGGATTGTCCCCCTGAATCTGCTCTGGTGAGGCCTCACCTTGAGTGCTGTGTCCGGTCTGGGCCCTCAGTACAGGACACTGAGGGGCTGGAGCGAGGCCAGAGAAGGGCAATGAAGCTGGTGAGGGGTCTGGAGCACAAGTCCTGTGAGGAGCACCTGAGGGAGCTGGGGTTGTTTAACCTGGAGAAAAGGAGGCTTAGGGGCCCTTACTGCTCTCTACAACTCCCTGAAAGGAGGCTGTATTGAGGTGAGGTTGGACTCTTCTCCCAGGCAACCAGTGACAGGATGAGAGTACACCGCCTCAAGCTTCTCCAGGAGAGATTCAGGTTGGACATGAGGAAGAATTTCTTCACTAAAAACATTGTCCAGTATTGGAACAGGCTGCCTAAGGAGGTAGTAGAGTCACCATCCTTGGAAGTGTTTAAGAAATTGCTGGACATGGCACTTAGTGCTGTGGTTTATTTGATAGAGTGATGTTTGGACAAAAGTTGCACTCGATCTTGGAGGTTTTTCCCAACCTTAATCAATCTCTAAAATGTAACTTTGATGTTCAGAAAGTTTAATGGGATTAGAATTTTTCTGGAGAATTGGTCTACAGATGAAGTTAATGGGCTCTGCAGAGTCATTTTATGATGTCACATGGAGCGGACACTTCATTGTTTATGCACTGCTTGTGTCATGTACAATGCTGCTTGCACAAAAGAAAAATCAAATGCATTCTTTAAGAAGCTCCTGATATTGTCCATGCCAGAATCCTGGAACCCCTCTGTAGTATGTTCTGGTTTTGTTCGGTTTTTTTTCTGTTCTCTGAGTCTAGCTATGTGTTGACCTTCAGGCTCTAGGAGTTTGTTTTAATCAGACTGCTGCTCAGTGTGGTTAGCTAATGGTTTTAACCAAGAGAGAACCCTGAGGAAGAGCTTTAAGGTACTTGAAGCTGCACAGGATTAAGATCTAAGTAATGGATGGGAAAAGAGAACTTGATAAGACAGGGTATGCTGTAACAAGTGCAAGTTCTTCCTAAATTTTGTGGTTCTTGCAAGCCTGGATATGCTGCCTCTACACCAGTGACGTTTCTGCCCTGTATGTTTTAGGCTTCTACAAACCTTCCACTGCTGCTAACACACCTGCCCTGATCTGGGGGGAGCAGTACTCAGTACCACTGAGGCAATTCATCATGTTACCATAGAAATGTGTTTTATGGAAAAGATAGGATAGTCATTGACACCTCAGGAAAAATCACCCATCCTCATGTTTGTAGTTGGAAACTCTATTTTAGTTAAAGATGCAGTGGTGTCATTTTTGATTTTAATCTAACAGAAACAAAACATGGTATTGTATGTATTGGCTTATCGTGTATTTTTATAAAGTAATCTTAAGAGCATATTTAGAAACTTGAGTACTAAAAAAACATGTAGATGGAATTAAAAGATTGCCCTCATTTCCTAGGGAGGGGATACATAACACACTGTCCCCAGCTTTGAGAGGTTTTCTTGGATTTTGCAATATGACCCTTCTCTGTCTGTTACCAAATTGTCTCCCATCACAATTACAAAAAGCTTCTAAAAGGGCCTTCTGGGCAGCAGGGAGGGCTGGAGAGGTCCTGTGCACTTCCTCTTCTTAGAGAGCCACATGCTCAAGTCTGGTTTTCTGTTCTCATCCCTTCTCTTTGTTCTGGAAGTTACTTGCACTGGCTATACCTGCTCTTCAAGTAATTTTTAAAGCCTGTATTTATAGTTTGCCACACATGGAAGCTATATTATTATTCCCACAAGGATGACATGGAGAATTTTAATGCATATTTATGAAAACTCCAATCAGAATACATTGCTTGTACCTAAGAATATCCAAATAATTGGTGTATGCTTTCAGAGATTTGGATTAGGTTTCTCAACTGAGGGACTATTGATATTCATGCATGTGTGTCTGTATATACAAACACATATGTATATTTAATTTATACATGTATATATAAATCTAGATAAAACTAATATATATAATTTAAGTGTGTGTGTTTCTCTATTTATATGTGGCACTTTATACTTACCAGCCTGGGACTGTGCTGATAACTCTCTTGAAGCTTCAGCCTTGACTTTTTTTGAGTAGCATTGAAATGTCTCCTGCCTTGAACCAGAATATGTTGTGGGAAAATGGGAGATGGTGGTAGATGGCCTTAGGCACTTTGCATCTGGATATTTATTTACATTCTTACAAAAACTGTTTATGTATTTAGCCTGTATGTCCTTCTCTGTCAGGTGGAACAAGGGAAACGTGTAATCTTGCAGAACACAGATGACATGTCTGGAACATACAGGAGAGGAGGTCCTGGCAGGTTCTTCATTCCCACAGAGACTCTCTCAGGCCAGGGAAGTAAAGTGTTTCTCCACCATCTGTGTGGGTGATGATGAAGCTCCTTTAACCACAGGATCCCTGTTTGTGTTCAAACTGGTTCTCCTTTGCCCATTGGTATTTGAGGCTTTTCTGCAGTCTGAATGCACACCCCAAACTCAGATACCCCAGGTTTTTGGAAGCTCCTAAATGCAGTGGGACTGATGTGCTATTGAAAGCCTCTAAGGATATAGGTGAGCTCTGTGAAAACACAGGAGGGAAGTTCCCAAAAGCTTCTAGAGCCAGCACTGCTTCTGGGACATTCTGCTAAATAAAACAATAGTGCAGTCTTGCCTTGGCCAGCAAGGAATTTGTCTGTTGGGAGTCCCTGGTAGGTACCAGCAATAATTGAGGAAAAGAAATGGGGAAGATTCCAGAAGTGTTTTGAGGCTGAAAACAAGAAAAGTTGCCTAATCACTGTGCTGTATTTGTGATTGTGCTGTAGAGGGAGGTTTGCCACTTTTGGGTCAGGTCCACAAGGAGAAATTTATTGGACCAGTTTCTCAGCCAGCCCAGACGCCAGGGCAGAGGGTGCCCCAGTAATCACAGAAGCAGCACATTTATACCCATCTGCCTCCCTGAGGAAAGTGAGGCCCTATTTGCTTATTTTATGATTCTGTAGCATGCATAAAGCCTTTTTCCAGTGCTGAGTTGGGGGTGCTGCTTCTGGGGTCAGACCGGTTACCTTCCAGGAAACTGGTGCTGGCCAGAATCTCACTGGACACCATGGACAAGAGTGGCTATGTCATGCCCTAGGGTGCTGGGCCACCTGTGCTCCCAGCTGTGCTGTCCCCTGCTGCCTGGCCTGCTCCTGCTGCTGTGAGACAGCAACAGTCCAGGACTTTATTCCCACATGAAGATGTTGTATTTGCCAAAACATAAACAGTGAGATGCCTGTCACTAAATTATGCACACTCCATAAAAGCCTTAAAAATTGCTGGATTTCTGCTAGATGCTTCTATCCAGAGTTTAAGTCCTGACTTTCCAGGTTTTTCTTAACTTGTGAATTCATGTAATCTCAGATCTGCAACAAGTTTTTATTTCCTTTAGTTGTTCAGCAAACATTATTGACAAGTTATTTTTAAAGGTCTTTTCAAGTGACCTTTATTGATGTGGTATAATATTCTGCCATTATAGGAAGTAAAATCCTGGGGATTATGGACCATGTGAAACACTTCATGTTTTCTAAAGGTCATGTCCTGGCTGAGAATCTCTAATAGTTGATTGACCAAAGAATGTTCACAATGCCCAAAAATTTATCTTTTTTTTTCTTTTCTTTTCTTTTTTTTTTTTTTTTTTTTTTTTTAAGAAATAGTGCAATTCTGTCTTTCATAGTTACTGGTTTTCAGTATTTGTTACTGTGCAGATTGAGGGAACAATTATAGTATTTTGGGTAGAACAAGATAGCCTTCCAAAAGCTTTGGAGGGACTGAAGGTGCATTTTTGTTGTTGTTGGCTTTTGATCTGAGAAGGAAAACCATTAATGGCTTTTCTT
The DNA here is from genome assembly GCA_013401135.1 of Cettia cetti. Classification (NCBI taxonomy): domain Eukaryota; kingdom Metazoa; phylum Chordata; class Aves; order Passeriformes; family Sylviidae; genus Cettia; species Cettia cetti. Next base: position 26,972 of record VZUI01034781.1, on the reverse strand, counting down.
GTAGTGATGGTGTTCATGATGACTCTACAGCTGGATAGATTTCACCTATTTTGCAGCAATCTAAACATGAAAAAAAGCAACTACCCAGGTTTCAAACAGTGCCCTGCACAGTCACCAGCCTTGTAACACGGAGGAAGAACAGTCTCTCCGTCAAGATGTGGCTAACAGAACTAAGATTCAGGATTTTTCTTGCTGCAATTGCCTGGATCTGAATATACCTGGTGCCTCAGTTTCCCTGTTGATAAAATGGGAATGATGTTACTTTCTTACTTGCTAACTCTGGCGTGCTGCCAGCCTTTTCTCATTATTATTCTAAGATGCTTGCTGAGGCTCTGGGATGAAAATACTTCAGTAAAGTATGTAAATAGTGCAAAAAAAAATTTAGCTACTCAGTGGATTAGTCTCCTTGTTTGGGTTACAGAATTGTCATCCACTAAACATGTGCCTCTTTGTAGTGATTTTGTTTTAAATAATGCATCTATTTTAACACTCTATTTAAAGAAAAAAAAGACATTTGAAATTAGAACTGTAAACCATTTGTGTAGTTTTTCTTTTACTTGTACTAACAAATTTCCTATAAGATTCGTAACAATCTCAGATCCTATACATGTGAAATACAGTGGCTTTGTAAATTCTGTTGGGATTTTCCTTGTATACAGAGAATATTTTTAAAATATGTCATTTTGAATCTAATATATTACAAACTGAACACTGTTAAATCCATCTGTTATTTGAGAAGAATTTATCTTGTAATAAAGAAAAATTAATAAGTCCAGATTTCATAAACTTGTCACTTAATCATGCTATTTTTAGATATGTGTTCTGGATAGAGAGACCCCTGTTATTTAGAATAATAAAATGTTAGGGGGTCGGAATGGACCTTTAAGATCATCTAATCCCAACCTCCCTTGCCATGGGCAGTGACAGCTCCCACTAGACCGGGTTGATCAAGGCCTTATCCAACCTGTCTGGGAACACTGCCAGGGATGGGGCATCCACAGCTGCTCTGGGAAACTTGTTCCAGTGCCTCACCACCCTCACAGTAAAGAATTATTCCTAATAGCCACTCTAAGCCCTCCCTCTTTCAGTTTAAAGCCATTCCCCCTTCTCCTGTCATTACATACCCTTGTAAAAGGTCCCTCTCTAGGTCTCTTGCAGTGCCCTTTAGGTACTGGAAGGTGCTGTAAGGTCTCCCTGGAGCCTTCTCCAGGCTGAACAACCCCAGCTCTCAGCCTGTCTCCATAGGAGAGATGCTCCAGCCCTTTGATCTTCATGACTTAGTGTGGTTGTTTTTTCTTGAATCTCTCTCTCTATCCAAAGGGCAAACCTGGAATGGCAGCAATGCCAATTTCTGGGCACGTGGTTGCCTCTATGAGCTATAGCCATTGCCCTACACATGGTTCAGCTTTTGGGTTGGATTATCCACGACTTTTTAGAAAGGTTCTCCTCCAGAAGTAGTTTAGATTTGTCTGCCTCTGTTACCACTACCAGCAGTGGGTAATTTTTGGGTTTGGAACCCTTTTTTCCACCTCTTGGCTCTTTGCTCCAAGGACTTGAGAGTGAGACAAAAAAGCTGTATGCAAACCACAATTAAAGTGCTTTTCCCCCCTCCCCCTAATTTCGGATTCTTACTGTTCAAGATGTGCTTTTGCTGTCAGCCAGTTAGTTGGCTGATTAGTTGTTACAGGTTTTGCACAGCTTGGAAAGTTGCCCAGGGAAGCAGTTAGTTAACATTAGGCTGGCAGAAAACCCCCATTCTGAAGGGCTGGGAGGGTCTGAGGACCAGTGCAGCTCCCCAGTGCAAGTGCCCTGAAGGAGCGCCTCTGAATGGGAGAATGGGAGAGCACTGCTGCAGCATGGCACCTCTCCATGGATGCCGGTGGCAGACAGGCAGTTCTTGCTAGCAGATGGTAACCAGTGTTTCACACTTCGGACTAGAGAAACGAGGGGTGTAAAATTTCTAGGCAGGATTAAACTTTGGGCCTATCTCTATACTTTTTTTACTGCAAACATTATGTTTTCCCATTTCTTGAGGAGGGATATTGTAATACTGGAAGTCAAGCTACCAACTTGCTCCAGTATCTTGCTTGCAGCATTGTGGTATCCAGTGCTTGAGAAGAACATCCAGAATGGGATGTCTTATTCTCCCATTACAGATTCACACAGGTTTGTGAAGGAAGAGGCTGTACCCTCAACAATGGTCGCATACCTTGTCACTTAATGGAAATATTGGACCCTTCTCCAGATCAATTTAAGATCCTGTTTTTTCCTTCAAACATCCTGCAGCAGTAAGCTGTCAGGGTTTAGTTAGAAATTTTGCTCAAAAACAAGTTCCTTAGCTTTGCTGCCTCTTCTGAAATTCTTCAAGAACAGGTTTTGCCAATCTTTGCAGCTTTGTTTGTCCAGTGGATGCTTCTCTTGTGTCACCCTGATCCATTTCCTCTCAGAGATGAGCAATCCCCAACGTGTACATCTCTTGTCACTGAGGACTGCTCCCCATCCTGGGATACTTAATATTCTCTTGTTCCATAACCTCATTTCTGATGGAGAAGCACAGGTTTTTGTGTCTCAGCTTCCCCAAGACCCCTGGGCTTAGAGTTTCCTGCTGCTTTGCTTTGTGCCTCAGAAGCTCTGGCACATATGAAATACAGGGTGTGGGGTCTGGGGGTTGCACCCATGCACCTGCAGAATGGGAGACATTTCTGACCCTTGGGTTTGGGGCACTGCCTGCTTTTGCCTCTGTATCTGCCCAGAAGGGGGACTTGCTCCTAGTGCGAGAGGAGAGGGAGGATTGAGCAGATGGAGGATGCAGGCCACTTGCTCCCTCTCCAGCCTTCTGCATGCTCCACATATTTGTAAAACAACTTTTGTTTAAAATTGAATTGATTTCTAAGAGAGCCATTAAAATACAGAAATGCTTCTCACTGACCTAGTACTCTGCATTCATGGTGGTAAAATTTTGGATGTGTTTCTATAGTCCTCCCGCCAGTTCTTTGTCAGGGTGAAGGGTTTAGTTGGCTCTGTTAATCCACTCTCTAGCTGAAATTGTTCATTTAAATCGTTATAAAAATCCACTCTTTTCCAATGTGAATCCTATATTCCCAGATTTGAATACTGCTGCCAGTGCAAAGACTTCAAATTCTCTGAGTGCAACCACACTATGTCAGTCCAAAGCCAAATTGCAAACGCTTATCCACAATTCCCCTTGCTCAGCTTTAAGCTAATTTTTCCAGCAGGCAACAATAGCCATAAAAGTATAGGGGAAGATTATTACAAGAGCTTAAGAAATGGTTAACTGATTTCTTCACAAGCTGTGGGATAATTGTACCACATTCTCTTACTGCAAGAAGTCACTAAATGTATTTTTAGCACATGGTTCTTCAGTGTCACAGTAATTAAGAGCAATCACAGCCATTAAAAAATGAAGCATGGAACAAAAGATCAAGTGATTGTTTAAGCTGAAGTCAACCAAACCAGGAAAAGTAAGCTCACCGACATGAAGAAAAAAGCTTTGAGTGCTCTGGTCTTTTACAATTAGCAAAGGCAAACACACTTGCATAGGTTTTTCTACATGCAATGATGGATCATGCTCAGGTCACAACATGATGTGTTGGGTGGTGAGGTCTGCTCCTGCAGGCCTCTTAAGAGCATCACTCATGTCAGATCTTTCCTGCAACTGAGCTATTCTGTGCCCAGCAACACTTCCCTGCTAATTGAGGTTCACACACTGTAAGCAGCTAACAAAGTTCCTCAGGGAGCAGGGGGTACAAAGTTGGTTGGAAACAAGCAGAGGACCAGTCTCCTCCAGTTGCAGTTGGTATGTCCCAAAAGTAACATTTCAGAACCAGTGGAGAGAGGAGCAATTACTGTCCAGCAATATTACAATCTGAATGGGCTGCCATTTCCAGTGCTTCACTAAGATGGCTGTGATTGCTATAGAAACTTCTGAAAGTGAGACAGAGAGGTTTTCCAGCACTGGAAATTGCAAATGGAGAAGGTTAGACTGGGTGCAAAGCCCATTCAGTCAGGCAGCTGCCAATCGAGCCTCTTTGCCAAGTAGATTGTAGGAAATGCTGATTAAAATGTCCACGGAATGCACCAGGCAAATTAAATTTCAGTCACAGCCGCCTGGGCAGTTTCGGTGGGCAGACAGCTCCAGCCTGTGGTGCACCTGGGCTTGTTCTCCCCCTGCGGCCTCTCCCATGGCCACCTGCCCCTTGCACACAGGTATTGCAGTGATGCTGCAGCAGTGACGCTGCAGCCGTGGCAGCCTAAGGAATATAAGTGAGATGAGGTATGTTGGGAAAGATGGTAGTGACTGGTCTAGTAAAGGATCTCTGGGGGCGGGGGGGCAAGCTAGACACCATTCCAAGTAAGGGAGCAGTTCCCCACTCCAACTTTGACATTTCTCCCAGGGCACAAGCCCAGGAGATGAGGGCTGCTGCCATGTTCCCCGCCCTGTACCTGGGCTGGCACCTCCTGCTTGTCTCGCCCACTCTGCTCCCTCTGTTGGCATTTAAACAGGATTGCTGTCTTTAAACATTGCCTGCAAATCCCTCTCCCTCCAAACAGCCTGCAGTGGACAGCCGAAACTCTCCCTTTGGGGCAGAACAGCTGGCAGTAGAGCCAAAAGCCTGCCATAAACCAGGAGACAAGCCTAAACCTGAGGGAGGTGTTGGTGCTTGGGACTTCCCCTTTTCCACCCTTTCAGCAGCTTAGACAAGCCCCTGAAATCCCCTCCCACAGTCCATCATCCCCAGCTTTGGTGGGACACCCAGGTGCAGCTGCAAGTCCAGTAATATTTCTTCTTAAGAAGCTGCTCTGACCTCCTTTCCATACCCCCAGTCCACAGCCCTTTCACCTGTGCTGGGGAAGGGTTTAATATCTTTTTGCGTTCATTGCTGGCCTTGGTAAAACAGCTCATCACCCTTCTGGCAGAAGGCTGGCAGCAGTTATTCCAGTGCTTTGTTCCCCACCAATTCATTAAAGGAATGTTGGTATTAGTAGGCTTTATCACCACCATAGTTTTTTTTTCCTTCTCTTTCCTGTCTCTCCTCAGCCTCCTTTGGTTTAACTCCAGGCAGTCAGCCAGAAGAGTCTCCGGCAGGTAAGTGCAGACACAGGTAATGCTGTGCCGCAGTCACACGGCCATTTCCCTCCTCCTGCACAAGATGGGTGCAGCCCTGTGCCAGGCTCACGCAGATTCAGTGCTGTGCCCCACCCTTCCCCGTGCCCCTTCTCCACAGCTCCACTTCGGATAGCTGCTCTTCCAGTCGTGCTTGGCTTTGAGGCAAAACAATAAAAACACTTTGTGAAGCAAAGGAATTTCTTACCTACTTGTGATTGCAGTTTCCAAAGGTTCTTCATAGGCTGTGCTTGGAAAAAAATGTTTGCATTTAGGTACAGAAAATTATATGGCCTGCATAAATAAAAGCAATGAGATTTGTCTTGCGTCATAAGGTTGAACAATGTAAAACATCACAATTATCAAATCCATGAAATGTTTGCTGCATGCATTTTTTTTTTCCAGAAAAAAGGAAAAAGCCCTTTTAGTAGTGAATGTAATGGGTGAAATTTGCTTTGGTTGTGATTTTGTTCATTTACAATTCCTCAATACACAGTTTTTTAAAAGTCAGAGTGGCTTCATCCTCTGCTTTTAAGTGCACCTGAGGATAAACATCAAGACATCTGCTCAAGCCAGTGCCTGCCACTGCCTGCCCAGCCTTTTTACATACATTGGTTATTTGTTTTACTAACACCAAGCTGCTGCAGTACTGTCTATGTAAATATATTACATGTGCTCAAGGAGTTACAAATGGGTTCTGCAGTCCTTGTGGCCTGTAACTGCTCCATAGCCATGAGTTAAGACTTGGTTAATGGATGCTAATCTGTCAATTCTCAAACAATTCAGAAAATTAGTTATTGACATAATGGAGAAATTATCTGAGTGTATCACAGCAATCCATACTTGAGGACACCTCTGTCTGCTAGGGTTGACCTTAATAATTAACAGCTTTACCCAGTGCCCCAGAGGTGCTTTACAAGGCAAGGGGCTGAAGGTTAAATGGCTTCTGTGCATCAGATGTGCTCATTACACCAGTATGTCCATAATGGCTTTTCTGAAGCCACAGCAGCTTGTTAATTGATTGTTCTCATTTCACGGTCTTTCCAGGGGTCCTCTGTACCACTGCCCTTGTCCTTGCCAGATTCCCTTTTCTTTTTCAGACTAACTAGTGTTCCCTCTCTGAGCAGGGATGTTTTACTTGCCCTTGGTGGGCTGTATAGTGCTGCTTGGGCACTCTCCATGCCACTCCTCCACCTCAGCTCTTATTTCTGTCATAGTCACAGGCTTGACAGCCAGCTGCCTGCTGTTTAACCACCCACCTCTACAGCATAGCACCCAGGCAGCCCTGCAGTTCTCCTTAGTTTGGTCCAGCATTTATTTCAGTTTTCCAAAATGAGGCAGCAATGATGAATCAGAAGCGAAGTATCCTAAGTGACTTGGTGTGGAAGAGGAACAAGGTTTACAAGGAGAGCACGGCCAACCAGGAAACCACCGGTCACAGCCAGCATGGCCTCCTGAGGGGAAGGTCCTGCTTGTCAAACTTCATTTTACAACAAGGGAACCCATCTAGCTGATCAAAGGAAGCCAGTGGATGTAATATTTTGGAATTCTAATAGAGCTTTCAATACTGTCTCACAGTATCCTTCTGGACAAAATGTCAGGCAAACAGCTGGATAAACACCATGCCATGGGTGAGCAACAGGCTCACCACTCAGGCACAAAAGGTTACAGGCAATGGGGTGACATCAGACTGGTGACCTGACTACTGGGGTTCCACAGGGCTCCATCTTAGGCCCTATGCTCTTCAACATATATAATAAATGGCTTGGATGCACAATCTGAAGGGATCCTGTGTAAGTTTGTCAATGATACTAAATTAGAAGGAGCTCTTGAAGTCCTCAAGGGCAGGGAGGCCCAGCAGAGAGACCATAGACAAATTAGAGGATTGGACAATCACCAACCATATGAGGTTCAATGAGGGAAAGTGCTGGATTCTGCACCTGGAGTGGGGCAACCCTGGATGCACAGACAGACTGAGGAATGAGAGGCTGGAAAGTAGTGCTGGGGAAGGGGGAAGAGGAGGGGCAGACACTGATTTCTTCTCCGTGGTGACCAGTGACAGGACCTGGAGAGGGAATGGCCTGAAGCTGTGTCAGGGGAGGGTTGGATTGGATATTAGGAAAAAGTTCTTCACCCAGAGGGTGGCTGGGTACTGGCACAGGCTCCTCAGGGAAGTGGTCACAGCACCTGAGAGAGTTCAAGAAGCATTTGTACAATGCTCTCTGATGCAAGGTGTGATTCTTGGGGTAGGGATATGCAGGGCTAAGAGCTGGACTTCGAGGATCCTGAGGGATCCTTCCAACTCAGCATATTCTGTGATTCTGTGAACCTATGACCTGTTTCTCTGATCAACTGCTACAGCTGGAATAGAAAAACTTTATGGGCTGGGATCACCTTTGCCAGCTCATTTAGAGCCACTAATGCCACAAACTCCTGCCTATGTTCCAAATAAAAAATGAGCTTCAGAAGCCTTTGGGTGAAAATCATCCAGTGTATTTAGGTACTTGATTAGGGTGGAAGATGGGTCCCTACAAAAGAGAAGCTGGACTCTAGTACCTCCTGTCTTTCAAACAGAAAGATGATTGAATATTTTTTGCTTGTAACATGGTAAGCAGAGGATAAAAACAGAGCAAAGCGAATTTCAGCAGAGCTTCCAAATTCTTTGCTTAAAACAGACACAAGCCCCCATCTTCCTATTAACTTCACAGCTCTGCTGTGGAAGGGGGAATCCCCCCTTGCACAGGGGGCGGGGTGTACAAACCCCTGTTGTGCTACAGGTTCTGGGGAGATTTTACTGTTTCACTTGGGCTGAGATGCTCCTGTTGAAGGGAGATATTAGAGAAGCTGTCAGGATTTGTGGGTCCCTTTCCTCTAAATTTGGTGCATCTACCATCAGTGACAGCAGACAAGTTCAGTGCTGTATTTTAAGTGAATGGAGGCACCTCTGTTCCATTATCCAGGCAAAACAGAGAGTCCAGGCTATGGCAGGATAAAGAGCAAATTATCATGAAAGACTGACTGACAAAGGAAAGCTAGCCCCTTCCATGGCAGAGCCCTTAGTTCTGTAGGAATACTTTTGTACTTGGGCGCATCATATGCCATCATCTGGCTCCACTGTGTGTTGAGATCTCTTCCCATGCCTCAGGGGAGGAAAAAATTTGTTCCTCACCCTTTCCTAGAGGAGTGTGCGTGCATTTGCATCACTCTCTCTTCAGCAGGCTGCTGTAGTAGTGCCAAGTAGACCATTTCTCATAATCACACATTGTTTCTGCAATTCAGTGGCACTTCCAGTCAAAATGCATTCCCTGTTCTTTGCTTGTCTTCTCCAGAATCTGCACACACTGGCCTCTCTGATGGTAAAAAATTAGCAGGTTGGGGCTATGAAATCCTAGACTGGCAAAGATTTATGGGGCTGCCTGTCCTTAGGATAACAGGAGTCATCCAGATAGCCCATGTTCCCCACAAGACTTGCACCTGCTGGGGCTCTGGAAACACATCCACTCACTCTGCAAGCAGCCACTCCCCAGTGGTAACGGGAATGCCTGCACTAGGACACTCCTTTCGGCTTTCTCCTACCCTTGTCTGCAAAATCACAGAATCAGAATCATAGAACAGCTCGGGATAGAAGGGACCTTAAAGCTCCCAACCCCCTGCCATGTGCAGGGACACCTTCCACTAGACCAGGTTGTTTAGAGTCCCACACAACCTGGTCTTGAACACTTCCAGGGATGGGACGTCCTCAACTTCTCTGGGCAACCTGTTCCAGTCCCAGATATCTTCCATATTCTAAATCAGCCCTGGAAAACTCCGGCTAAAGCCCCGAGCGCCGGCGGGGTTGGGCTGAGGGCGGCCTGCAAGGCGGGCAGAGCCCACAAGATGGCGGGCGCGCTCCGCGGCCGGGCGGCGGGAGAGCGGGGGGCGGCCTGGCGAGGAGAGGGTGAAAATACAGCCAGGCTGAGAACAAAGTCAAGCAAACACACCGTACTAGCCTGAGCTGAGATCCCTTTCAGAAAGTTTAGTTTGGAGTAGGGAAGACTGAGAAGGGATCCCATTGATGCATATATATCGGTCTCAAAGGCAGGAGCCAAGAGGATGGTGCCAGACTACCTTCGGTGCTGCCCAGCGACAGGATGAGGAGCAATGGACATGAACTAAAACACAGTAAGTTCCACCTCAACATGAGGTAGAACTTGTTTATTTTACTGGAACAGGCTGTCCGTGGAGGTTGTGGAGAGTCCTCTGGAGAGATTCCAAATCCACCTGGATACATTTCTGTGTCACCTGCTCTAGGTCACCCTGCTTTGGAGAGGGTTCAGACTGGATGATGTCCAGAGGCCCCCTCCAACCTGAAAAATTCTGTGAAGTGCTGAAAAAAAAAAAAAAAAAAAAAAAAAAAAAAAAAAAAAAAAAAAAAAAGGCGGCATCGAACACCCACACTCTCAGCATGGTATACAGCCCTGCATCCCATGTCAGGCAGGGTGGACACAAAAATGGGGAGCAGAGGGGTCATGAGGGGCTGCAGGGTGGCTGCTGGACAGGAAAGCGTGGGGCAGGTGGGCAGCAGAGCCTTCCACAGGACAGGTATGGCCCACCATGATTTATGTTTTTAAACAGATTATTGTTTTTAATACACAACCAGGCCATTAAAACTTGGTTTTGGGAAACATGGGCTTCCTTGAATTTAGGGCTGCCTTATATCACAAAATAATCTAAGTTGGAAGGGATCCACAGGGATCATTGAGTCCAGCTCCTGGCCCTGCACAGGACCATCCCCAAGAGTCACACCATGTGCCTGAGAGTACTGTCCAAACTTCTTGAACTCTCTTGGTGCTGTGACCCCTTTTATGTTGCTTGATCCTATCCCAGCCTTCTCCCCATGGCCAGATGCTGCCTTGCAATGGCTTAAGCTGAATCCTCCTGGTCATAGCACTAGCAGTATCTTTCGGTGCAGGATACAGGGCATGTGTGCTCCTGAGCAAAGCCACAGGCAGAGCCTTTGGAAAGCTTCTGCATGGCTACCTTGTGACAGGATCCACTTGAATCCCTGTCTCAGACCCATCGTTTTTAGCATGTATTTGGCAGTGTGTTGCCTGGGTGATGGAAGGCTGTCTCTACCCTGGGGTGCAGAAGTTCTTGGTGGAGGTCATTGCTGGCCCTGCATGTAGGGACTTTTTGGCAAGTGGAGCTGGTAGTGCCACCTGTTCCTGGGATTGAAGTAATTCTGGGATGCTTGTTGCACATACAGGTGGTCTTATGAGAAATGGTGACTCACAGAACTTCAGGTGCAGCTGTGAATTCCCCCCATTTAAGGGCAGTTGTGTTGATGAATTGCTCTCGGTATCTCAGTGAAGAAATCTTTCTATTGTGGTTGTCTTCTGCTGGGATCCTGGTCTCAAAAAACACAGTATCTGGAAGAGACTTACAGGAGAACAAGCCTGAAACCCAATGCTCTGAAATCCAGAGCACTTGTAGGATTTGGCTTATGAAAGGCTCCTCAAAAATACCCCCATGACTATGCCCTTATAAAAAAAGATGGCCCTTGCTTGGGCTTACTATGGTCAAGAGCTTTGAGAAGCTCCCTAGTCCTGTTCTGTGACACCTTCACCATCAGTATCTCCCCTTCTCCTCCTCCCGCAGGGTTCAGCTTGCAGAAGTCCTATCCACTGACAGCATCCTAGGAGAATGTACAGACTCTATCCTCTCCAAAAACATAAGCAAAGAAACTAGAAGGTACTAGAGAGAATGGGTCAACCTTTGTTTAACATTCCATGGGTTGTTGATCAATTTGGGTTTTTTTAAATTATTTTGTTGTTTATTTTTGTCATGAGAGCAGCTCTTGTCTGCTTGGTTTTCCCCATGTGACTTCCCCTTCCAGGCTCATACCTCTGTTGATTGGTGCAAGCAGCTCCTTGTGCATTCAGGTTCTGTTCTTCTGAAGCACCAAACTTTCCCCTCATAAAGTGCAAGCACTCCATGTGGCACTTGGGGAGTCAGGCATTTCAATGCTCAGTGTTCTTGCATTCTTAAGTACCTTTTAGGCTCTATTTCTTAATCCTCAAGTGTTAAAAAATGCTAAATTCAAGTGGAAAATACAGATGAACTTGTTAAACATTGGTCCCCCCGTGGCTTGCCTAAAGGAAAAAATTATATTGAGACTTTTTAAAGTCAAAATATTCCACAAACACATTGAAGGGAGGTACATAAGTAACTATCTTTCCTGGAAAACTGTGCGCCTATAGAGAATCTGCTGGAACAGAAGTCTGATGATATGCAGACAAATAACCTCAGTGTTTCAAGATTATTGGTCCATGTAGAATGAAGAAGAAACATGGAAAAAAACCCAGCTCCAATCAAGCATGCTAGAGCATAACCCACTCTGCAGATCTCTTCTCATAACAGTCCAAGCCCATGAAAGAACTGGCATCAATAGAGGCTGAAGCCTGCTGAAGGCCTTTAATGTAGCAAGTCAACGAACTTTGATGAACGTGGCTTTTCTGGAAAGTCAGCTGGATTGCCAGGGTAACCACATCACAAAAGGATGCAGGATGGAAGGATACAGACATTTGCTGAAAAGTTCTATGGGCATGACAAAATTAAATGAAACTGGATGTCCTAGAAAACAGTTTTCACATTCATCATGTCTCTTGGCTGGATTCCACAGCATTGCAGAAACATTTCTACAAGAATTGATTAATTTTCACATTCTGGGCCCTGGAGAGCTTCCCATGCTGCTCAGAATAGGTAGGTTTTTTGAGTACAGGCTTAGAGGTGAGATCTAAGCCAGCTGGGCAGGGCCAACATCCTTCAGTTACACATTATCATGGATGTGACCAAATCCTGCATCAACAGGCTGAAAGGAGACAGAGGAAAAGGACTATCTGCATATTTTATCCACATTTAGCAGCAGGATATGCATATAAAAGCAGATGAACTGTGGGGACAACAGTAAGCTAATCTGAGACAGAGAGCAAAGGTAAATCTTTTCTCTGAGACCAAGAACAACCTTCATCTGACCAATGACTAAACAAATGGATCCAAGCTACAGGGTAGGTTAAAAGCAACATTCATCCAGAGTTTAAAGAAGTTTTAGACTCATGGGTTGAGTTCAGACTAAAACAAGGGTTCTTAAGTTCTAAAACTAAATGTTTCTTAAAGTGTGGGTGAGCTCCTGCCTGGTCTGTTTGCAACTGCAGTCCTTGTAGAAAAGCCTACCACTGGCTGCAGCACTTCACCACTTCCATCTCTCCAGCTAAAGCCTTATTCTTTTTACATCCTCTGTACTTTTGTGTGCTGGAGCACTTCACTCATGCAGATACTTCCACTGCTTTCCAGAGGTATGAGGGCTTCAGGAAAACTGGCTGGAAAACTTTTTGCGTGTCCTCCAAAAAAACCTGAAATCTAAACCAAACACAACTCTCCCCCCTTCCCCCCAACATTTCTTATTCTTCAAAGGGTTTTTTCCCCCACATAAAAATAAGGTCAGGACTCTCACTATTCGGAGATGTCAGTTCAAAACCCTGCTCTACCTCTAACTTTCCTGTTCTAGAGAGTCTATGAACCAGGTTAATGGTTTGTGGGTATTGACAACAACTACGTGACAAGTGGATGACAACTCCGCCCCTGATTTCATACAATCATAGAGTGGTTTGGGTTGGAAGGGACCTTAAAAATCATCTAGTTCCTACCCCCCTGCCAGGGGCAGGGACACCTTCCACTAGATCAGGTTGCTTCAAGCTCCAACCAGCCTGACCTCAAACACTTCCAGGGATGGGGCATCCGCAGCTTCTGGGGCAATTTGTTCCAGTGTCTCACCACCCCCACAGTAAAGAATTTCTCTCTAACATCTAATCTAGACCTATCCTCTTTAGGCATAAAACAGTTCCTCATTGTCTTATCACTACATGAAAAAGCCTCTCTCCCTCATTTTTATAAGCCACTTAAGGTACTGGAAGGCTGCAATGAGGTCTTCCTGTAGCCTTCTCCGTCAAGAGAAGAGCAATCCCAGCGCACTCAGCCTGTCCAGGCAGGAGAGGTGCTCCATCCCTCTGATCATCTTCGTGGCCTTCTCTGGACTCTCTCTAACTGGTTCACATCTTTCTTGTGCTGGGAACCCCAGAGCTGGATGCAGCACTCCAGGGGGGGACTCAGAGAGCAGAGTAAAGGGGCAGAATCACATCCTTTGACCTGCTGGCCACACCTCTTGATGCAGCCCAGGAGGTGTTTGGTCTTCTGGGCTGCAAATATGCACCATTGGTTCCTGTCCAGCTTTTCATCCACGAGAACTCAAAAGTCACTCTCCACAGGACTGATCTCCATTAGTTCTTCTTCCAGTCTGTGCTGTCTGGGACTGCCCTGACCCTACAGCATCTTGCACTTATTGAACCTGATGAGGTTCTTACAGGTCCACTTCTCCAGTTTGTCCAGGTTCCTCTGGATGGCATCCCTTCCCTCTGTTGTGCCAACTGCAGTGCTCAGCTTTATGCCAGCTGCAAACTTGCTGAGGGTGCACTTGGTCTAAAGATACTAAAGAGACAGAGTCTCAAGGGACACCACTCGGCTCCAGCCTCTACCCAGGCACAGAGTCTTTGACCACATCTCTCTGGCTGCATCCATCCAGTCAATGCCTTATCCACCAAACAGTCCACCTTCCAAATCCATGTCTCTCCAATCTGAAGATAGGGATGCTGTGTGGAAATCACTTGCCTTGTTTCAGCTCTGACTTTGTACACAATTGCCCTTTGGAAGAAGGAAAAGTGAGCAAACTTGTCTTAGGGCTTGGGAGAATAAAATACTTGCATCATCCCTGGCAGATGGGGAATAAGCAGGAAAGCACTGGGACTCCAGAAAAGGCAACAAGAGATTAAGAAATTCCTGATTTCCACCACCAACCCGTTTTCTGGAAAAGGTGCCTTGTTTTTAAAATTAGATTAGAGCACGTCTCTAGATACAGAGTGCAGGTATTTTGCAAAGATATCTTAGTGTGTTTCCGTCAATAGCTACAGCAGCTACAAATTTGTACTTCTGGATGAAAGGTATTTTATCAAAAAGTTCCTGACAAGCTCTTATCTACACAGCACATCATTGACATACCTATCCCATGTGAAATCTGTGCAAGAAAGACAGGGTTTATTTTGTCAAATTATTGGTAGGAAGCACCCTCCAAGACATCATGCACCACAGATTATCAATGCGGGGAAACAGACAGAGCCTCCTGGCAAAGGCAATACAAGGAAGCCGATACTAGGGAAACTAGGAGGTGTGAAGAACAGGCAAGTGAAGAACAGGCAAGTCCAAAGCTTAAGAAGATGGGATTGTTTTTAAATCCTAGCTGCTACTGAGCCACTAAGAATCACAAATTTTTACTCATGCTATCCTAAAATGAAGGGTGCTGATGCCAATCTGTACAGATAGCTTGTGGACTGAAGAAAGGTAGCTCTTGGGAGTAGAGCAAACATTATTAAAGCCCCAAGCAGGTGAAAGACACAGTCCTTCTAGAAACAGAGGTCACAGGAGAGTGTCAGCAATGAGGCTGTCATTCTGATTCCTCCCTTCCACTTTCTGCTAAGTGCTATTTTTCTCAGTCTCTCAGAGGTTAAGGACAGATGGGAACCATTAGATCTTCACAGCTCCTTTGGGAGCTGTTAGTCAAGCGTGTCACACATCATAGTCCTTCAAACCTCACCTGTTTACCTTGCCTGAGACTTGACTGCAGTGTCCCTCACTTTTAACTGTGGTTAGTGCACACCCTTCAGAAACAGGCCTGTCTTGGCTTGGACACATCTGGAAAATGTTCCAACTACCCTGACAGCTTGTTATGGTGATTAACCACCTTCATTCCAATAAATTTGTGCCCAGATTTTCATATGAATATATCTGACTTCAGCTTGCTGAAACACATTCCCATAATTTTCTAGATTAAAGAGCCTTTCAGTACCTGATATTTTTCTTCCAAGGAAGTTCTTTCACCATCATAATCAATTCTCTGCTTGGCCTTTTTTGATAAACTAAAGAGACAAAGTGCTTCATGTCTCCCATTGCAAAGCATTTTCTTCAGGCTCTGAATCATTTTGCATGGCTCTAATGTTCCACCACCCATTTTTCAACATCAATTTATAACATGCAGGCCATCCCAGTGCTGGTCTCACAAATACAGTATGCGCTTATATCCATTTGCTTGTCCCTTAGGACTCTTAAAAAACCCCTGAAACCTATTTAGAGTCTGAGGCAGATGCAAGCCAGCTTCCTTCTGTCTGGCATTTGGAGCAACCAAAAAAGAGCCATCAGCCACCTCCGCTGGTGCTGCCATCTCAGCAGGTAAGGGGAAAGCATGACAAGGCTGTCTCTCTTTTCCCCCATGACATAATTCAACACTGGAAAGCAAAGCTGCCCCTGTGCAGGGTTCTGCTGCGAGCACAGATCGCCCCAGGCACACCCAGACCAGATCCACAGGGATAAACGAGCCAATGGGCGCAGACTAGCTGTGTACAGGCTGTTAAACCCTCTTACCCATCAAAGTGTAGTGACTGCAGACTTCTCATGTCCATACCTGGGGATATGCTAATGTCCTGAGGCCAACACTGTGCTAGGGACCAGTCTCTCCATGGACCCAGCTGAGCTCCGCTATCTGGGAGTGCTGCCCACCACTGACACCTCCTTTATCAAGAGAAGCAAATGTCATCTTAAAACAGAACCAGTCTCCAAGGAAGGAGAAGGATGAAATGGCTCCCTCATTTTCTCCTTCCAAACAGGTCAGAAGCATTTCTAAGACCAGGGAGGCAGCAACAGGCTGGAGCATCCAGCAGTTGCATCAAACCTCTCAATGCAACCTCATGCATCTCAACAAGGGAAAGGGCACAGGGTGAAAAGGCAAGAAGGAAAAAAAGGCAGTAAAGGCACTTTAGCATAAGCTCAGAGAGGAGAGCCTGTGTCTAGGGTTTGCATCACCATGGAGCTGGGATCAAACCTAGGCTGGCAACCGCACCCAAGCTGATGCTTTAGCCCTGGGGGGTCCCTGACCTGCCTGTCCTGCACCAAACATCCACTGGGCACCAGCACCCTGGAGCTTCCTCATCACAGGCCTGTCCTGCAGTTGCTTGTCAGAGCTGAAACAGCAGTCACCCAGGAATCCAATGCCAACAAAGCTGGAGGCACTTCACACAGATTATATATAGAAAAGGTGCCCAGGCTGTGCCTAAATAAAACTTTGTCTTTAATTCCAGGGTTCTCAGATCAGAAGGCTGTGGGGAGAGTGATTTTGGGAAAATATAATCTCAACTTCAGCCCATCAGAAGGGAACAAAAATACCTGATGGCTAATATTTTATTAGGTTTGATTAGAACAATAGGGACTTTCTTTTTTTGCTACAGAATTTTCCCTCTTCTTGTATCTCTCAGTGGCAGAAAATGCTGAATCACAAACCTGGAGCTTAAAAAAAAAAAAAAGTATTTCATATGCAGAAGAAACATATCTTACATAATTTCATGCTTCCTGCTCTGCTCTCTGGTGCCACGTTCCTCATTTTCAGGCTGTTTTAAAGGTCAGCTTCACAGAACAAATCCTGACCTCAGACATGGGAAATATGCTGCCTCATCACTCCAGGATCTTTTCTCACATGATTAGTCCCAACATTCCTGCAAGTAGAACAGTCCCCATTGCCACTGCTGCAGACATTAAAAAAACCCCAAAACCAAAAAAACCCAAACCAAAAAAAAACCCAAAAAACCAAAAACAAACAAACAAAAAACCCCCCAAAATAACCCCCTAAACCTGCCCCCCCCAAAAAAAAACCAGAAAAGAAAAAGGCAAGGTATTTTTTCTCTCCATTCTCATTCACAGCCTTATTTCACGGGCTGGGGGCTACTTCAGCACTGTAATGCTGTTGCCATCTACAGACAAGCAATAGTCTTAACAAACATACACAAAAGTTAAAGTAGGAATGCATGCCTAAACTGACAAGTATTTTTGAAAAAGCTTGAAAGGACTTTAAAAAGGATTTTATTCAAGATTTTCCAATGGCTAACATAGGATTGGGCGAACGTTAACTGAAGACAGCAATTAGTCCTCATGGAATTGGTTTTAATACTGATTATGTATTCATTCAACTGGCTCCATTTTTCTGGAGGTTTTTATTTTGATACTATAATTTGAGCAGACAAGAGAGGTCACATTAAGGGGCTGATCCAGAAGACACATGCATACTCTGTTTATTTTGAACAAAAGATCTGAACTTATTTGAAATTACTACTATCAATTACCAAAGAATGATGGAAGGCACAGCTATGATGAACAAGCTCCAGTGCTACAGGAAAGCTGAAGATTAATTTACTTGCTTAAAAAAGCTGCTGAAAATGTAAGATTTCAAAATTAATAAAAGAACCAGTCAATTATTCTACTGGTTATAAATGACAAATATATACTGAAAAAATATTTTGATTGAAGTATTAAAGTTACTGCCAACTCTTTCTAGTGTGCTTAGGCCTCTAAGAAGGAATATGGCTCTTATTCAGTAACCTGGTGGACTAGTTTTTGTCAGTATCTGTAAGAAATACAAAGCAAAACTGAAGCTCCCACTCACTGGGAGACTCTACAGATGACATTTAAAAAAAAGCATATCACCACAGTGAGATAAAAAATGGAATTTCTGTTAAATTATAACTAGCCAGACAGTTATACTGCTCTCAGGTTCACGATAAAAGCAGAAAGGTTTCCCCCTGTGCCTGCAGAGTTCATTGCCAGGTGGCTCAAACCATGCATGGTTTACTTGTCAGACTCGGCCTCTTCTTGTTGATCCCTGCTGAACCAGTGAAAGGGAAATGCCCAGGCCCCAAGAGCAAAGATTGCCCCACAGCTTGTCATTCTGGGGGGGGGGGGGGGGGGGGGGGGGGGGGGAAGAAAGCAGCAAAGGCATTGGACCCATCTCAGTCCCTTGCCAGAGGAAAGGTGCTGTAAGACTGAACCCTGAACAAGTCATATGAAAAGAACCAAAGCACAAAGCCCTCTAACGAAGTCAAAACAAAAACGTTTGGATAGGATTTCTGGAAGAAGGAGCCAGAGGTGTTTGTGAATAAGCACAAGAATAGGCACTTCCAGTGACCCCAGAACTACAAACAAAAGCACTTTTGTGCACTCCTGGATTACTTGCTCTTATTTTCTCTTACAGTCACATGCTTACATAGGCCTGTACTGTTTGAAAACTTGATTTATAAAGATGCCTTAAATTGCAACCAAGTATTGTACTATTAATACTGACTTTGTTTTAACTTTCCTGTTACTTAATAGAAATTTACATAATTTTAATCTCTTGTGCGGCCAAGTCCCCACTGAATCCTTTGAAAGTTTCCGTTGATATTTGCACTATATTTCCAAAGTGTTTCAGATTTATGGGCTTCTCCCCCCTTCCCCATCATTGTTTCACTGGTTCAGGGACAACCCCTTCTTTTCAGCAGATTGAAACATCCAGTAATGTGAAACAGATCTGGTGACCCTATAGTATTAAATCATGTTTTGTGGTGCTTTATTCCTGCTCCAAAAGACTTTATGCATTAGTGAGTACATAAAATTGTACCAGAGACTGAATATATATTGAAAAGCAATAAATGACTCCATATGATCTTAATTTTTCAAAGCACTGCACCACTGTTTTAAAGCAATAGTGTTTAATTTTCCAATTAAAGGAAGTTTTTTAAATAGCCCTTCTAACCCACAGATATGGGAACACTCTCACTTTGGATATTCTCTCCAGCTGAGAGATTTGGGTACACCAACAATTTTCACAGTCGAATGGTGTCCTTGGTTAGCAAGCTAGCAAGGGTGCAATTAGCCACGGCAGTTAATTTCTTCCTTTTATTCAAAAAAGCTTGTGTCATCATTACTACGAAGACACAGGTCACAAAGGCTCCGTGAGCAAACTGAATAGCACACGTTCCTCTTTAAGCTTCGCATACTTGAACATCTGTCAGACCTCAGCTACAGTTCCTCCCCAGTTTTCCCTGTTTACTTCCAAGGAAAAAAAGTCCACTTTGGTTAAACAAGGTTTATAATACCTCTACCTATATTTTAAACTAGACATGCCTGTTATGAAGAGTATCTACTGTACTTAGAAGCAGCAAGCTCTTTAGCAGACCAGCATGTATTCAATTAGATGGGCTCACCTAAACGGTACTCTGAAAAAAAGTAAACTTAAAAAACAAAATCAGGTCTCACTCTTACTGTCATTGTTTTTCCATAGGTAAACTGGCAGTGAATGACTTCAGTTGAATTTTTGGTTTGCTAAACTGAAGGAAATGATTTTGCAAGGCAGGCAAGGCAGGGGTGTGTGCAAATGGAAGGATTCAACTTTTCAGATCCAGGAACAGTTTGCAGGGCTGTTGCATGCCCTGAGCATGTGTGAGTGACATTCACATGAGCTTCAAGGAATGTAAGGTCTTTAATACCAGAACAGGACCGGGGCAGAACCGAGGCATTAAAGTTCAGAACTGCCCTCCCAAAATCCCCTGCTCAACTGATGCCTAGTCCTGGAAGCGATAAAATCCTATTTTTAGGTTGTCAGCATCTCAAGATACAGGATATTCTGCCTTTCACATACCCACAACCACCCCAGGTTGGGCAGCTCTGTCTTCTCCCTGGACTCAGTGCTGGAATTCGTAGCTCGGACACGTTTCCATGCAAGACGAGACCCACGGCCGCGGCTGCGAAGCCTGCTCAGAGCACATCCAACACATACCAGTAGGCTCTGGCTTCTTAGAGCACGCTTCTGTAATCGCTCTTCCAAGACGGGACAGCAGGTAGGAGGTGCCCAGCGCTATCCCATCGCTCTGCGCCGTGTACAAGCACTCGGGAAACATGACCCCTTCCCATTCCTCCGACTTGATGCAGCTCCTGAGTCAGCAGTTACCCAGTTCCTCCGAGGTAGGAGAGAACCAGCTGCAAATGCTTATCGACTTCCCCACCATGTGCTAAGCCGCTGACTGCTTTTGCTTAACACTTCACCAGCTCCTTTGAACCCTTCCTCAGCTCCCCAGGGGAGATTTCCTTCCCCCTGTATGCCTTGCAGTGCCCCTCACACCAGAAGTCACGAGGTCATTTTCTCCTTCTTCTGCCCACAAAGGTTCAGATGCCTCGCTCTGACCTTCCCGAAGAGTATCTTACCAGGGAAGCAGGCTAGCCTGACACGCACTCCCTTTCCAACCAGCCTGTTGAACCCGTACTGCTGCTTGGGGGAGAGGGTGGGGCTTCGGGATTCACGGGAGCAATCAAGGAGAGGCCATGACCTAGCAATAATAACATTGCCATGGGGAAGGGAGGGGAGCAGCCTTGGATTCCAGTCCCCCTTTGAAAGTGTGCTCTATGTACTTTACATCAAACATCTGTCAGAGAAGAAAACACAAAGTTCTGGGAAAAGAACCAGGAGCCACATCTTCAGCTCCTGAACAAGTGCTCTGATCACTGGAAATACGGGATGACAGCATGAGGGAGGTGCTTAGACTTCTTCCTCCAGGGGCCACGTACGGGAGAAAATAATTAATTCATTGGAGGAAGTGAAATAGGCCGTATTGGGCACCTGCTCTCAAAAGGAGAGGCAAGGCTTCGAGCCTGAGAAAAGGTAAAGCCTTTCCTGCAGCCCTCATTCTGGTCACCTGATCCCCGATTAAATCCCCTGCATTGCAAGCACGCCTTCTGTTTGCAGGTAGAGGGAAGCAGGGCTGTGAGAGGCAGTTATTTTAGGGCTGTGCTGTGTAAGCACCACCACAACGAAGCAAGGATTGAGGATGCATCTCTTTGCACAGCACATGCAGACAGGACAGTCACCTCAGGGACATCTTTTTGTCCCGTGAAGACAACCAACACACTGACATAGTTTCAGAGGCGTAGCTTCCAGGTCTCCCTGTCGGTGCCCTACCTCTAGGCATTTGGCCGCCAGATACGTACCCACCTAGTTCCTTCCCCTCCCACCCCACAGATCTCCACTGCCTCGAAGCCCGCATCTGGAGGGCACCTGCAGCCTGGCACAACTTAGCTTTGAGATAAGGGGATCGGGGAAAGACGAGAGATGGCTTTGCTCGGTCCTCGGTGCAGCGGGAGCCTCTGGCAGAAGGCAATTTTCGTGCGAGCGCCACGGCACCTTCAGGAAAGGCTGTTCTGACGGCAGGGCTGCAGACAGCGCTCGGAGTGAGGGGCAGCTCCAGGGGAGGGGGCGCGGAGCCCACCCGGACCCCCGCCCCGCGCCGCATTTTACTCGATTGTTTATTATTTTCCGAGGGGCGGCGGCGGGGCGGAGGCGCCGGCCAATGGGAGGCGTCGCTGGCCTGACGGGCGACGGGCGCCGGCCAATGGGCGGCGAGGGCGGGCCCCGGTGGTCACGCGCGGCCCCGGAGCATGACATCATTCAGATCGCACGGCGCAGCCTAGCTTGGTGGGGGCGGGGCCGCGGCGGGGGCGTGGCCAAAGCACGGGGGCGTGTCGGGGGCGTGTCCGGGGCGTGTCCAGCGCCGCCGCTCGCCCTCCCCGCGCTGTGTGGGCGCAGGAAGGTGTTAAGTTATAATGATGGAGCAATTAAGCGATAAGTGGGTATAATTAACCCCACGTGGGGTAACCGAGACGGGCTTAAGTGGACATGGCCGCGTTGCACAACGAGTCAGAGGCGGGGAAGAACGGCGTTTGGTCACTGGGACCAGCCCAAGCTAAGGGGGAGAGCTGTCTATCTTCACAAGTCAGAATTCTTTCATATAATCCAAGATTAATAATAAAAAAGGTGGAGTTTCTTGCTGTATCTCTGCAATTTGACTGCACCCTAATAGTATAAACTCAAAAATTCCATGTACCCCCGAGTATTTAAAAATTATGAAGCAAGCTTTTGAGCATTGTCAGCCTAAAGAGCAGGTTTTAGAAAAGGGTTTAAAATATGCAATTAGTTTTTACTTTTTCCCCGTCTCTTACCTTTCTTCCTGGCCCTCAAAGTATGTTTAGGTTACATCCATGGCACATCAAGAACCTGGCTATTGGTTTAAAATGGAAGCTGAGATGCTCCTTCAATGGGACATTAAGAAGAGGGATTTCAGGGAAATACCAGTATTGCAGGCCTCATAAATAACGCTGAGAGTCCAACTTGAAGTGATCTTTAAGTTGCTGTTCATCACTTCAGGAAAAGTTTTATAGTTAGAAATCTGTGGCCATCTTTGGCAAACCCATCCAGTTTTCATGGCACAATTGGGACCCTTACTCCGTGTTGGCCAGCCAGCCAATCTTTCCATAACAACTGTGAAACCCACTAGCCAGTTTTAGCCAAACTAGGTCAAAAAGTTAGTCTCAGGGTGTGAATTTGGCTGTTTTATAAATGATGTTTCTTTCTAATCATCAGCATCCAGGTTTCTCTGAATTAGCCACAAAGCCTATTGCCTGTTGCCCAGTCTGTGTTTAAAGGACACCATAGGGAACTGTGAGAAGGATAAGAACACACTCAAGGAGTGAATGGGAGGGGTACACAGGGTTATTGCAGGGGACACCAACTGCTCAGAGACCAGGCTGCAGGTGCCTTACAAAACAACCCATGATATGCTTGTTTGTGTGAGGTCCTCGTAGACAATGCAGCCGTTGTTTAACGTAAGTGCAATATAACATTCATTTATTGAGCGGCAGTACGCTTTACAGGAGATGTCCATAATCCTGTACTGACAAGAAATTCCAGGTCTCCCACCCCCCATGAGACTTTAGCTCCAACCCTGCTTCTGCAGTTAGGATATTCGTGTGAGAGGTGAAGCCAGAAGCCACTGCACTTCTCCAGCTGCCATGTGACTGTGACTCTGCCAGATCCATATAATCCAGATATCGTGATAGGCACACACATTCCCCACATAAGCTTGAGCAGCTGGAGTAAGTAAAAGGAGATGCAGAGGAAGACGCAGCCCTGCCCTAAAACACTCTCAGTCTAAGTAGGCAAAGTAAGCGAGCAGGCTTTCAAATGGCCTGAGGGCTGGCCTAACTATTCCTGTTGAAGTCACTGATAAAACTCCCATAAATGGAGCCTTTTGGAAAATCCCACCCTTGGGGCATGAAAGTACTTAAAGGAAGAGACTGAAAATTGTGCAGGCTTTAGATGAATTTTTGATCAGTTTTTATATGTATTTCAGTGGGCCCAGCCATGGAACAACAATAAGCAGAGCTCCTGTGTCTTTCTGTAGTGCTCATGCACTTTTCATAAGCAAAATGTGTAGGAAAAATAATAGTGTGGTTTTAATTACGCCCCTAAACTGCATTATCATGGGCACACACATGTTTCAGGGAGCTCTGAAGAACTGGTACCATGACGTGTGATAAAGGTCGTGCTACTGATATACCAGTGAATTCCGAAGAGGACAGATAACCTTGCTCAAGGCTGGCACTCAAGTGATCCAGTTTTATTTCTCAGTTCTGGCATGGGCTTCCTGTGTGACCTCAGTAGAGTCATGTAATTGTTCAGTGCCTCAGTCCATCATCTTTTTAATAGGTTTACTACTTACTTACTTCCTTTCTCCCGCCCTCTCCTGCCTCACTTAAGACTGCAATTCTGCCAGGGAGTGGAGCATTTCTAACCACGTGCAGGGCCTTCATCCAGTACAATGAGACCTAATACCAGTGCCTGTAGAGTAATGCAATGCCAATTAAATAAATAAATGAAGATGATAAAAAAATATCATTTAGGACTAGATTTGCTGCTTGTAACCTTGCCCAAGGTCAAAGCGCTATGGTTCCCTGGAACCTCAGGATGCACTACATGTGGAGGTTTCTGCAGTGGTCAAAATCAGCCCCAAGCAGTAGCTAGTTTTGGGAAAGGACTCAGCACCAGTCACAGTTTCACAGCCAGCCTTCTCTGGCTAATTGCCGAAAGCCACAAGGAAAGGCTCTTTGGAGATGTCTTCTTACCATGCCTTTTTGTCTGAACTTTGTTGCCGGCTCTTCAATGCCACTGTGGTTTTCCTCCTTACCTACTGCTAAATCATACACACAAATGCCAGTGTCACAATTGCAGAGTGGCTGGTGTCTTTTTGAGCTGCCTTGCATTCCTGTAGGGACCATGTTACAACAAAAGCCATGGCAAGGCATTCAACCTTGTGACCCAAAATGGAGTTGCAATGAAAATTATTTCTATTACTCAAACCTGCATTCATTCTGATTAATTCAGTGTCTCCTGCTATATTTAGATAACCAGGGATTAAGTGTATGCATTCTGAAAGGCTGTCCCTTGTAAAATCACACTAAACTGTTCCTAACTTCAGTGCCACCTGAATTCAAAACCTAACTCGATCCTTAGGGCCTGAGGCCTTACTTAGCAGGCTGTGTAAGGCATGCAGGATCAGGGTCTTGCTCTTTTCTAATCAAACTGAATGGTTTTCAAATCTCTCTACTTGTCTATAAAGCAGTACATCAGGAATAGCTTAATTTGTCTGGTAATTCTATCCAGCAAAGCTTCAGAACCACACCTGCTTCTCAGTCCATGCAATTGTCTGTATCTTGTCTCAGAGACTGCTACTGTTGGACTAAATCTAGTCCACAGTCCAGGTTGGTATCAAGCTGGGTGATAATTGATACGCAGAAGTTGCCACGTGAAGTATTTATAACTACATCCATATTAATAGCTTTTATGTTCCTTGGTTTTGTGGGTCACCCCTTTATTGAACCCGTAATTAACTACATCTTCAAGAGAGCTACTTTGGAGAGCTTTCTGCTAGGGCATGGCCTCCAAGGAGGAGGTACAGCGGGATTATATTCACGTGTGGACATGTCTGGACATGTTCCTGACATCACCCACAGGTAGACTGGAAGTTTTCAAAAAATTACTAAATTAGACCGTATATTTTAATGTTTTCCAGAATAGCTCGTACACCAATAATTTGTGACCAGTGGAAACAAGTGGAAACAAAAAAAGGAACAGAGCTAATACAACCCTCGGAAAGATTTACCGGGTACTTGGGAGAGGCTTGAGCGCTTTCCACCGGCCCGGCCGGGCAGGGCTCCGGAGCCGCAGGAACAGCGAGCAGACAAGCGCTGCCGTCGCCAGGTGCCGGCAGCTTCTCCAGCCCGCCCGGCTCCGGCGGCTCCCCCCATCCCGGCGCTCCCGCCCCGTTGGGGCGGCTCCTGCGCGGCGCCGCCCGCCCTCCGCCCGCCCGTGGGCGGGCCGTGCCGAGCCGTGCGGTTTGGTTGAGTCTCCCTGCGTGTGTCTATAACTTTGTGTTGCTGCCGGTGGTTGTTAGGAGGAGGGATGTGGAAGTCGGCGGCGAGCAGGGTGACAGGCTGCTCGGGCGGGCTGCGGCGGCGGACGGGCTGGGCGCGGGCGGATCGCTTGCCTCTCGCCGGCTGCTCGCAGGGGGAGCGGGCGCTCTGCCGTTTTCCCATCCTTCGCCTTTAAAGGGAAGGCTCTCTGGAGCTGAAGGCGCAGGAGCAGCAGGCACCATGCAGCAGCGCTGCTTCTTCTTCCCGTGAATTCGGATCTCGATTGCTGCCGGTTGTGGAGGTGGCTGTCGATCCAGCAACCCCCCGGCGCCTCCCGCCCCTCCCGATGTGGCTTTCCCTGCCTCGTCTGCCTGCGCTTTTTAAATGACTTAAGTGAAGGGGGAAAAAACTGTCAAGATGGCAGCAGCAGGAGCAAGGAGGTTATGAATGTGGTGTTGATGCTGGAACAAAACCTATTCTCTTTGGCAGCCCTAGGGAGGGCTTAAAGCTACTGGACCTGTTGGAAGACTGGCGATTTGATTTGTTCCGTTGTGGTTGCTTTTTCCCTGCAAGAAGGAGGATTTATTACTATTTTTTTTTAACCGACCAGCCCCCGGGGTGGCCTTCTCCTGCCCCCTGCTCCGTCGGCTGTGAGATTTTGGGGGGTTGCTTGTGTGTGGCTTGGGGGCACCGCAAAGTGACAGGTTTACGCTGGTGTGCAGTTGGATGTATCCTAAGACTTCGGCTCCTTTTAGGGCATTTTGAAGAAGGAAAAAGTCTTCGGCGTACCCCAAAGGACCCCTCTCTCTGCCCTTCTGCCGACGGAGGGCGCAAAGGACCACCCCCCCCCCAAAAGGCAAGATATCTGCGAAAGCGACGAGGAGCGAGCGCGGAGGCGCCGGGGGCGTGTGTGGGGGGGTCCTCTCCTGGCTGGATACAGCGCGGTTCCCGCTGGAGCTACTTCTGCATCCGCATGGAGTGAAACATAAACAAACGCGCACACGCACCGCGGGAGCGGCCGCCGCTCCGCCGGCGCGGAGGGCAGCGCCGCGGGCACCTCCGGCACCGCCCGGCCCGTGCTGCCGCCCTGCGCGGCCGCTCCGGCTCCTAATCTGATTTTTTTTTTTTTTCTTCTCTCCCTCCCCTTCTCCCCCCGCCTCCCAGCTCCGGCGTGCGCATCGCCCGCGGGGAGCGGGGCTCGGGACGCAGCGGAGAGCCGGCCAGCCCTAAGCGGAACGCGGCATGCCCGCCCGGCGGCCCCCCGCCTGCTAGGCTCCCGTCGGCACCGAGGAGGCGGCGGAGGAGGAGCGGGGTCGGCGGCCGCCCGCCCGCCCCGTCGCAGCGCCCCGCAGCCGCCCCGGGGGGAGGCCAAGATGGCAGAGGCGTCGCCCCCCGCCCCGCTCTCGCCCCTGGACGTGGAGCTGGACCCTGAGTTCGAGCCGCAGAGCCGCCCCCGCTCCTGCACCTGGCCCCTGCAGAGGCCCGAGCTGCAGGCCAGCCCAGCCAAGCCCGCCGGCGAGTCGACCGCCGACGCCGCCTCCATGATCCCCGAGGAGGAGGACGACGAGGAGGAGGGGGGCGGCTCGGCCATGACCGTCGGCAGCGCGGCCCCCGCGGGCGGAGAAGCGGCGGCGGCGGCGACCACCGCCGTGCCGGAGGGGGC